>JAVTVJ010001242.1:0-16592 GCA_034509425.1 Eopsaltria australis | reverse complement strand
ACCGGCCTGCTAAACACCATGAAACCGGGCTAAACTATCACCTAAAGCATCACAAGTATGCATGCTAATACTTGTGAATGTAGGGAACAGTGTAAGAAATATTCAGAAGAAAAGCAGAAAAATCCTTCAGGCATCACAGTTGACACATTTTCCGGAGCCATTTTTGCCTCTGCCCACACGGGCGAGAATGCAAAAGACGTTACTAAACACTTTCTTATGGCCTTCTCTATGCTAGGCACCCCCAAGGAAATCAGGACTGACAACGGACTCGCGTATACCTCGTCCCACCTTCGAGAGTTCTTCCAGCAGTGGGGAGTGACCCACACCACCGGGATCCCTCACTGCCCCACTCGACAGGCAATTGTTGAGAGGGCACACCAAACCCTCAAAAGGATCCTCCAGCATCAGCAGGGAGGAGCAGAGAACAGATCGCCTGTTGAGTGGCTCTGTAAGGTGCTCTTCACAATCAATTTTTTAAATAACACCCAGGAAGAGCCCATCCCCCCTGTATTCTGGCACTTTTCCAATTCAACCTCAGCCAAATTAAAAGAACAACTGCCGGTGCTGGTCAAGGACCCTGAGACCCATCAGATTGAAGGGCCCCTCCTACTGATTGTCTGGGGACGAGGGTGTGTGTGCGTGTCCACCCGTAAGGGGCCGAGGTGGGTGCCAGCCAGAAACATTAGGCCATACAGGCCCTCTAATCAAATATCCGAGAGTGTACTTCCAGGCACAGCTGGAGCGGACAGCGGAGAACAAGAACAAACCCAGTTGGCCTGGAAAAGAAGAAAAAGGAAAGACCCTCAGCCAAGACGGAGGAAAAGTCTGTAAAAGCCTCCTCCAGAAAACCAGTGAAGTGCCAAGACCAAACCTAAGAAAAAAGAAGAAACCCCCTTCCCTGTCTTTCCCCCTGCCTTCCCTCGTGTGTTTTCCCTTACCCCTTTTTTCCCACCCCATACCCCTAAGGAAGTAAGGGGAGAGAGGATTTGTCATTAATCCTAGATTGTTTCCTTTCAGTTAAAATTCCACCGGAAAAACCCCAAAAGATGCAGCCGCAACTCCTCGTCGTCCTTCACCTGGTCCTGCTGGTCCCAAGGGCGAAGCAGTGGCTAGTGCAACAGCCAAAGGAGAACATCTGGGTAACTTTGGCAAAGTCGCTCAGCCAACAAGAGGTCTGCCTTAACACCTATGCCACAGAGAACCCTATGTCAACTTGCCTGGTGGGGATTCCTTGGGAGCCCATCGACTTTCGTGCCAACTTTACTGATGCCCACCCAGCCCACAGCTGGGACAGATGGATAAGGACTCTCCCGCACACCCAGGCTGAACCCCAAGAATTAGACCTTGTGGGGTCAGCCCAGCCTTATTTTTCTACAAAATTCGACTCCGAATACAATTGGCTTGACCCCTCCATAAAAATTGGGAGGCCAAAAAACGACGTATCCCCAATTGACAAAAATTCATATGTAAAAGGCTTGTGGTGCAGTTTTGCAGAGAACACCCAGTCTGCGTCCATTTTATTCCCGAGGAAGCTCCCCAAGGGGGTGTTCCTTATCTGTGGGGATCGGGCTTAGGCAGGAATCCCTTCTCAGCTGCACGGAGGCTTGTGTACGCTGGGCAAACTATCCATGTTAACACCGGGAAAGACCCAAGTTCTAGCTTGGAGGAACCACACCCAATTGGCCCGTCAAAAAAGAGCCACCCTAGATTTGGATCCAAATGGTAACAGTAATGTGGGATCCTGGTCTTTCTCAAAGAGGGTCGCAGCATCGATATTTTCCCCTTGGGTGGCGGCTGCAAAAGCCCTCAGTGAGCTTTCTCACCTAGAGTGCTGGCTTGGAAAGCAGGCCAATTTAACATCTAAAGCATTGTCGGACCTCCACGCAGATGAGGAAACAACCAGGCAGGCCACCCTACAAAATCGGGCGGCCATCGACTTCTTGTTGCTTGCGCATGGCCACGGGTGTGAAGAATTCAAAAGACTTTGCTGTTTTAATTTATCTTCACATGCCCAAAGCATCCACCACACAATCAAGCAAATGCAGGACCAGATTCATCAATTACACACCGAAGAAAAAGACTGGTTGCAGGACCTTTTTCACGGATGGGGGATCTCTGGTTGGGTGTCTCAAACCTTAAGAACTTTAATTTGGACTCTGTTTATCATTTTTATTGTGTTATGTTCCCTCAGTTGTTTTAAGAGTTTCATTATGTCCCTTATTAGTAAAACTTTCTCTTTTTATAATAGAGAAGGGGGAGATGTGGCGGTGGTCCAAACTCATAAGACCCTTTCGCCCCCGAGAAAATTGTGGAGACCCAAGGACTAGGACCCCCCCTAGGAAGGAGTCCAGAATAGATTGCCCCAGAGAGGGGTCGAGTTCTAAGGGGGCTGGTCGCCCTCTCATCATTTACCTGGCCACTTGTCACTCTCCTGCCTATCTCCCCAATCCTGGGAAGATCCCTGTGACTCAGCTCATGATTGTATTGTTTGTATCTCCCTCTCCTCTCCTCCTCCTTCCCGGTTGGCCCCTGTCCCTTTGTCCCTCCCTGGTTCCTCCCCAGTGCCCCTTCATGATTGGTTGTTACCCTCGGAATAAAGTCTGATGCCTGCCGAGCACCGGAGTCTTTCGCCCCTGAGCTCAGGCAGCTGACCTCTGTGTTACTGTGTGCCTGCTTGCTCCGGGCGGAGGAACACTCCCTTCGCAACAACTCCAGCTCAGTGGTGTCATGATCTGCGAACACAAGCGGGGGTCGTGATGGTTCGTTGCTTGAATCTCCCAATGCAAAAGAAAACAGGGACAAATATTTTTGCTTTAATCAAAAATCAAAAGCACCTTTATTGAGTGCCAACAACACGATTATGCGATAGAGGAGAGAGAGAGAGAGATAGGGTTGGGGGGGGGAGGGGGGGAGAAAGGGTTAATAGCTACCACAGCACGACAAAGTCCTCGTTGTCCGGATTCGATAGATTTCATCTCGTCCGTAGGGAGATCTCGTAGGGGTATTTTTTGAGAGTCTCTTTATAGTCTTTTCGAAAGTGAGGAGCAGGTAACCAAGAGATGAAGCAATCCTTCCAGAGGCCAGGGGCAAATGGCCAGGAGGTGGGGGAATATGCCCATTGTTTCAGGGTGCAGGTGCAGCTGTACAAAACATATAGTCCTTGTGCAGTCCTTTCCACCCTGGTAGCCGAGCGGCATGGTCTTCACAGGCATGTGACAGTACACCTCTACAGCACACCTCTGTGCCTGGCAGGCCCCCCACCAGGATCCGGCCGGACTTCAACGTACAAAAGTCCTTTTTCCCCTTTTAGGGTCTCTGGGTTTTCAGCCTCTGCTTCTGTAGATGGTCGTGAGGCAGATGAGGGATTTCCGTCCAGACTCTTATACCACCCCGTGGCTCACGATCGTTGTCAGGAGTCTGTAGTGTTGTCACGATGTCTTCAGGACTCGTCCGTGCGGGTAGCATAACCCGGTAAAATAGAGACAAAAAGAAACGGACGGACGGACGGATGGAAGGAAGGAAGGAAGGAAGGAAGGAAAAAAGAAAAAAAGGCTTAAGTAATTTCAATTGCATAAAATTTTGTTTAAATCTCAACAAGGCAACAATTGCCTTATTATAGTAAGATTACATTAATAATTGTTGGAATAAAATCAGTTTGATTTCTTAATATAGCTTAAAATTATATTAATAATTGATTGAATTATTATACTTTTGGATTATATTGATAATTGATTGAATTATTATACCTTAGGATTTCATTGATAATTGAATTACAAAAAACAAAAAAATACCGTAAAATTTCATTAATAATTAATTGAATTACAATAAGCAGTAAAATACTTATCTAATTTCTTATTATACCTTAGCTCGCCTTGTATCAATAACGTCAGGGGTGTCCACAGAGGATGAAACATCAACCAGATTATGCATATTCATTATAGATGTCAAATGTGTTATTCGTTTCATCATTCTCCAATTCATGATATACAAAATTGCCGATAAAACAAAACCAATTAAAACTAAAATCAAGAGAACAATGATGGGATGACACAATTTATTCAGGACCCCTGTGGCAGTAGGTGACCACCCAAAAAGGGTATCCCACCAACTGTGGTCAGCATCCTTTCTTACCCTTTCCAGAACACGACGTATGTCGTTTACATTGTGATGAACAGTTCCCAAGGTTTTCTGTCCGTTCTTTTGATCTTTTCCAAAATTTCGATTAAATCCTGATGAAGCAACAATTGCTTTACCAAGGTAAGGTTCATCCCAATGGGGGTAGGCACAACTTGGTGTATCAGCGAGTAATTGGATTGCAAAAGGTGATAAGAAGTAACTGGAGCTAAATAAGGAAAATCACATCCTATGATCCTAGTAAAATTGCAAACACAAAAATTTAAATGATTTTTAATATCCATTACTAAATTTTCTACAACTACTCGGTCACAAGCAGTTCTCAAGCATGCACGTCCATTGCCTATATACACAAGCACTGTTTCAGGATTCTCTTTAGGATGAATTTGAAAATTACAGATATTCTGTTCTATGTCTAAGCAAATGTCCTGAGCTCTAATTGCATTGCTTTCACAGATGAACCCTAGTTGTTCCCGGACAATACAAGTTTCTAAATCAACAGTTTGCCATTTCTTATCAATTTGACGGGCCCATTGCTTATGTTTAAAAGGATAGAGAATAGTTCCACCCCGATTCAGCCCCAATGCAATGATAGGGAATATTGAATGCACTGAAGCATTATGTATAGTTAGCACAAAGGCTGTGGCTGTGTTTGTAGCAGGGTTATAAGTAAAATTCACTAAGTTCCACCACGACTGGAATTCTCTTTCAAATTTAGTGGCACTATCCCAAATTATTCTCCGAATTTCAGTAGGAAAAGTGCCCTCTTTGCCCTCTCTTATAATTGACGTGGCAACTGATTGCATCCACAATTGAGCCTGGATGCAGCTAAGGGCTAAAGAAACATTGTCTTGTGTAGCACCGAGTGCATCAATTATCAATTTGTGGTCATTCACATTTACCTTTTCCCAATCTGGTAATATGTTTGATAACAACCACTGGTGAGTTCCTAAAGCCAATAATGATGACTGCAGTGGTCGTTGTAGTTTAGTTAAATCTGTAGTGGTGGTAGTCAATTTATTCATTAATACTTCTGAATCAATGCTATTTAAAATTCCCAATCCTGTTCCCACAACACCAGTTATGTCGTTCTGCATTCTTTTCTTAATAGGGTTTCTCTTCCGTAACCAGGTCGTCCACCCTTCAAAAGAAGTTTGCAGGAAAGGTGAACAAGCTGGCTGAATTTCTGAGACATTGTTTTGCATGAGTAATTTGACTTGTTTAAGAGACCATATCAGGTTAAACAATAATTGTCGTTGGCCTGTTTTCCTGATTATATATGGGCCAATTTCAAAAATTTTAGGCCTCAACAAAACCGGTGATGGGATCGTAGGTATTACTATCTCAATGTCATGTTCCCCCCAATAATTAGTATTGTTTTTACTACATGCCACTTTATGGGAAAACTGTACAGCAGTTAGGTTTAACCAACAATCATGATTTTTACCTTTACAGAATGAAACACGGCTGTGAAGCCCAATGCTATAACTGGGCACAGACTCAGTGAAGGATCCAGCAATTAATTTACATCGTATTAAAACATCATCACCTTGAGTTACCATAAAAGGAGGGAAAACGTTGTGGTCCAATACAGCTATTTGGTTTCTTTGTCCAGCCCGGCGTTGCCACGACAGATTCCAGTTGGCTATATTTCCAGGAGTGCCCCTATTCCAAGGCACTCTGGCTGCGTCTCGGAGACACTTAGCCAGAGAAACTGCGGCCTGCGTTGGTGGTGCAGGAACGATCCAGTTTAGCTATCAGCTGAGGATGAATAACGAGAGGGCCCTTGGAATGCCTTTAATTCTGAGTGGATTTATTGCAAGGTCTTCACACAGAGGAGAGGCAGGATCCAAGAGACTGAGGGGCCCTCAGACACGGCCTTAAGAGTTACCATGTACCACCAATCACCAGGGGGTTTGGGGGAGTATAGGGAAGGCCTAAGGGTATTTGGTCCTATGGGATAGGGAAGGAATGGGGCTCAGGAGATAACAGGGAATAGAACAAAGGCTCTTAGGGGGAGGGAGGAGATGATGGACACTAGCAGTGGCTACTTGGGTTTGTCCTGGTTTAAACCATGGTCACTTCACTTTCCAGGGGTTTCCTATCTCCTTGGAACTTTCTCCACCAGTTATCTTTCTCCTTTTCTAAGTCTTCTCCCCCTGGAGTCTCCAAGGACACATCCACAGCAGCTGATGCCTTACAAAAGGCTGACCTGAAACAGAGGCTGGACAGAGTTAAGAGAATAAAAGAAGTATTTATTAAAACAAGGTACACTTTGGGCCATGCAAGAGTCTCTCAGAGACTACACCCAAAAATGGACACCTAGCACGTGTTTTTGGGACAGATATACCTTTGGGTTCATGTTTGGACAAGTTCTTTGCCACAACTATTTTCTCTGCCATCCCACAAAACTTCCCTGTGGACATTTTCTGAATATTGTACCTGCACAGATTCATACAATCATGGAATGGTTTGCATTGGATGGGACCTCAAATCTCACCTTGTTCCAAATCCCTGCCTAGTGCAAGGACACCTTCCACTAGATCAGAGTGCTCAGAGCCTAAATTAACTTTAGGGACCAGAGAGAGGAAGGAAAACATAAACTCCTTGTTTCTTTCCACTTTTTTCTCTGTGAATCCAGGGAACATTTGAAGCTGTGCCAGGGCAGGGTCAGGCTGGAGCTCAGGGAAAGGTTTTTCCCCCAGAGGGTGCTGGGCACTGCCCAGGCTCCCCAGGGAATGGGCACAGCCCCGAGGCTGCCAGAGCTCCAGGAGTGTTTGGACAACACTCTCAGGGATGCACAGGGTGGGATTGTTGGGGTGTCTGGGCAGGGCCAAGGGGTTGGACTGGATGATCCCTGGGGGTCCCTTCCAGCTCAGGACATTCCATGATCCCATGGGATTTACCTTTCTGCCCGTGGCACAGCACAGGCTGGTGAAATCCTGCAGATGGACACAACTTGTCATCAGGGGTTGCTGCTGAATGCAAATAGGTGGCATTTTTCCTGTGCCAAAAAGCCTCTCTGGGAATCAACAGTGTGGGCATTTTGGTCCCCTCCACCTGGTTCTGCCCTGATGTGACACCTGTGCTCCCACACAGAGGCAGTATCACAGCCACCCTCTCCAGTGCAGTGTCTTGTGTCAGGGACACACCCAAAGGTGAGCCCCTGCCAGAGGGTTCTCATCCCTCCAACAAGGTCACAGGGATCTTCACAGCCCAGCTCCTGGCCCTGCACAGGGCAACCCCCCCATTCTTTTGCAGGTCCAAACTCCTCTCCTGAGCAGCTGTGTGCCACACTGACCCTTGCTTTTTCTCCCTCAGCATCACTCTGTCCACCCTAAAACACTCAGGTGTGGGGCAGTCCTGCTTTTCAAGGGTGTTAAAAATAGAGGAAATGACCATCTCTGAAGTGTGAGCTGTGGAGTGGGGACTGGGGCACGGTGCAACCTGCTCCTCCTTGCTCTCTCTCCAAGCATTTATTGCTTCCAAAGATTTCTGTTTGCACAACCCTCTGTAGACCTCAGCTTTGCTCTAAAGATGTGAACTGGTGGCCTCTTGTTTGAGCTATGATCCTCTCTATATTCTTCAGAGATTGTAGCTGTAGACTGATCTTGGAACCAGAATCAATCTTTTTTTGCAAGCAGAAGAGTACTTTTACATGAGAAAGCTTTTGTTTTAGGATCTCAGAGCTTTGCTTGCTGAGGTCTAAAGAGTAATTCCTACTTTTAAATTTTTTTTCTCACACATTTGCAATTCACCTATTGAATTTTCCTCTGGTGGATTCTCTGTTGTCCCTGAAAAGATCCACAAGAGTGACTCTGATGGTCTCTAATCTGAAACAATCATTGTTTCTTAGATTTTTGGTTTGCTAAGTTCTTCTTTCTTCCCTCTCCTATAAATATTTAGCTTGAATCAGTGTGATTATATAACAGACAAATCTGGCCCACTGCAAATTAAAGTGTGCTGTGTTTTCAAACAAAAAAAACTTCTGAAATAAAGTTGAAAACTGGTGGAATGTCTGTGAAGTGGAGCTGCACCCATTTCTTTAAATTCAGTCAATTCATTTCAGCCCCTGTCTGAGTTTATCTGAGTGACAGAAAAGGGCTTTATTGCTGTTGACTTCGGTTAAGAGAATGCACAATGAGATTCTTTAAATGACTTGGATGTGTTTGGACAGCTAATGTCTCAAAAAGTCTATTATCTGTATTGACTACAACACTACAGAATGTTATAAAATTAATTATATTCTTCATAGCTTAACAATGATTGCCTCATTTAGAAATATAATTACCTATCACTGAGGTTTTCAGCCAGAAGGGGTTTTTTTAACAGTGTGTAATAGCTTGGTTTGTCAGGCTTTATTTAAATCCTTTGCTGCTTTCTTCTCCTCCTTGCAAAAGTTTGATATTTTAGTTGCCTTTTTCTTTTTTGATGCCAAAGTTTTATTCCAGGTATTTAGTGCTGTTATTCACAAAGGATAGACTGACACTAAAGGAGCAGCCTGGCCAATAAAACAAGGAACCACCAAGTGACAGCATGTTTTGGGATATGCTCTTGGATACAATGGGATAGTCTGAGAAGTGTCCTCCTCCTTAAGATTTAAAAGAAGGGAAAATTATTATTCAGGAACAAAAAGCATGATCCATCTCCTGAAAGGGTCATTCAAAGAGACAGAAGTAAGAAAATGAAAACCTGATGGTTGTTCCCACAATTTTCCAAGAAAACTTTTTCCAGGATTTCTGTTCTGATTTGAAGTTATTTTTTAGAAGCACAACCATTATCCCACAACCATTATCAAAACCAAAGCCACCTGATAGAAACCATCATTTCTAGGTGCATTAAAAAAGCACAGAAAAGAGACAATAACTGCTAAACATTGTCAAAGTTTATGTCAAGTTATGCAAGTGATGGCTCCCCTGCCATCCTGTTCCCAGGTCCATCTCTCTCCAGCCAGCAGGGCAAGAAGGAGTTGAGAAACACTGAAGCAAGGCAGATAATGCACTTTGTTCCTATTATTTTTCCTGCAGACACAATTTTCCCCCCTCGATTGTATCAGAGCTCATCATTCTCCAGAGCTATTAATCTGGCATCTGTATCGACAGCGTGGGATTGTAAAAGATGTTATTTATTTCCTCCTGCCTTCCAGCTCCAATAGGAAAGAAATACTGAGCTGCCCCCAGCCTCAGGAACCAAGCAATGAGAGAGGAAAATGATGGAGTGTGATAATTTAAGCATAAAGAGATCACATCCTGGCACTCAATACATTGGTTTTGCTTAAAAACTGCAGCAGTTTTGTTGGTTTTTTTTTCAGGTTTTAGCTTAAAATTAGAATGTAGATGTTTGGATTGAAGGTGATTTAGCAGTTGAGATGCTGCTTTGTTTCAAAATCTCTCTTTAATAAAAGGCACCACTGAAATTGGGTGGATCAGTAAAATAAATACAAGAGCAACACTTCTGTGGCTTTTCATTCCCAGCCTCTGCTGCAGGTGATTATGGGAAAATACATCTGTAAAACAAACACAGGCTGCTTCTTATGTAGGCACAGTGTGTCAAAACAAACAGCACCAATCTTTGGCTCAGATTTGGGCTTTTTAGCATAACCCCTTAAATCCAGCATTAAATCCAACCCTGCATATAGATGTAATATTATATATTGATGCCACAACCACATGAACTTACATTGAATGCTTCCACACGTGAGCTGGACACCCCTAGAACCCTTTACCTGAGCATTTGAGGAGTTGTATTTCGTTTTTATAAACTGAGCCACTCAGTTTGCTAAATTATCTGCAATATCCAGAAAACAAGCACTCTTTAATTGCATCCATATAGCAAAATACAGAGTAATTTAGAAATGTGTTAATGTCTAATATTTTACAGGTATTTTTGCTGTAAGGGTGGTGAGGCACAGGCTGCCTAGAGGAGATGTGGCTGCTCCTGAAACTCTTCCAGGTCAGACTGGAGCAAACTGGTCCAGTGGAAGGTGTAGAATGGGATGAACTTTAAGGTCCCCTGCAACCCAAACAATTCCAAGATTCTGTGATTCTATTTGATAATTTTTTTTTATATGGGGACACCCTCTGTTCTAGAGGGTGTTATTTTATTAGAGCTGAGCTTCTTTCCAGCAGGAGAGAGTAAGGGATTGATGGTCCAGGCATGGGTGCTGGATGGGCTAAAAGTTCCACTCAGATCTGAGGGAAGTGTGGCTGTGGTGTGACTGCAGAGAATGAGGGCTGGGTTTGCCCCACTGATGATCCCCAGCCCTGACCAGGTGACCTGAGTGACCCTTTGGATTTGGCAGCAGCCATCCAGGAAGGAGGAATCCCCTGGGCACCAAAGTCTGCTGGGTTTGTCTCCTGCAGCGCAGCCAAGAGGGAGGAAACGAGCTGTGTTGGGAACTTTGCCTTTGGAAAAGTCAGTCCTGGCAGGTCTAAAGATCACCTAAACAAGAATTTGGAGGAATCCCTCTGATCCCCATCCAGAAAATTTGGCTTCTCTTGGCCTTTCTCTTAACCTTCTGTACAGCTCCTATGAAACCTCCCAGGGATCTCTCCCCAGGGATGTCCCTACACTGAGCCAAGGAAGGCTGGAATTGCTGAGAGGTGTTTTCCAGAAGGATTGTGACACACCTGCAAGAGAAGCACAGGGAAGGATTCATTCTACCTGCTGAGGGATTACAAATGCCTGAACAGGCACAAACACATTCAATCCTCATCCTTTTGCTTGCCAAAGTGCAGGGAGCCTTGGGCCACTGCATTTCTCCCTCGCAAGAAATGGAAAATCTCCAGGATCACCACCCAGGGCATGGCACAGGACATTTCCTCTGTCACTGCTCAGTCGACCATTTTCAGACTCTGAGCTTTGGAAGTCTTCATTTCAAGATTTTATGGCTTTCTTCTCTCTCAAAGACACAAAACAGAGGAAACATCTTCTGAAGATCTCCACACAATGAAGGGGGAAAAGTAATTTAATCTTGGATCAATATTTGCAAGTGGAAAGTGGAGACTGCCACTCAGAAAGGATTTTGGCTCACACAATTCCATTTCATTCTGCTTTTGTGTGGTGCAAATAATGTTCCTAATGTTGGATTGTACAGAGAGAAAAGAGGTACCTGCACTATTTATTCTCTGATCTATGTAAATATAGAACCTTTGTACATCATATAGAATATGTTATATATGATATATCATCTACACCAATAAAATACATGGTAAATTTGGAATATATTGAGATGCCAGATCATGGATTCAACTGTGCAATTGAGCAGGTCACAAGCTCAGCTGCTGCCACACTTGCTTTGCCATTTAGTGAATATGAATTTCATTCTCATCTATAAATCTATACATATCTATATATAAACACACATACAACAATATTATCTGTTAAATAAGTAGAAATTTTAAAGAGTTTTGGGCTTGCTGTTGGGGATTTTATGTGTGTTTATGCTGTTGTTTTGGTTTGGGGTTGTTTTTTTCTACTTCTTATAGCTACAAAATTTAAGCACATAAAAAGCAGACTAATGGCTGGTTTAACCCTTGACTTCTTTTGTCCCTTGGTCAGTGGTTTGCACAAGATTCAGTGGGAACAGGAAAAAATTCCAAGGGTGGAAGTGTAGGAAACTCACCTTGCAACAGCCGCAACACGTGGAGGTGTCAGAGCTGTGCCAGCAGTGGAGGAATTTGCTTAATGAAAATTTTCCCCAGGCATCCCCTGAAGTCACTGGTGGTTCCCAGTGCAGATTACCCATCAGTTAGCACAAATTTGCTTTTTAATTGGCCTGTATTGCACCTGCCACATCCCAGCTCCCCAGCCTCCGAGGCACTGGCAAAAGGAGGAGGGTGGATATCTGGGGGGATTTCATTTAATGCATTCCAGGAAGGGCCTGCACAGCAACAATTAATGCTTAAAAGACAAGAATAATGTGCACCAGCACGAAGTGATGAGGAAGAGGGAAGGGGAGCTGGGGAGTAACTAATGAACAAGATTAATTAGCCACAGCAGAAAGATCTAAAGCTCCAGTGACTTCAGGGGGAAGCTTTAATTCTGTTGACTTTTGTGGGTCCTGGGAACAGTCCAAGAAGTCCAGGAGTAGGAAATTCATCAGTAAGGCTTTGTTTATCCAGGCTTATTTTCAAATGATGCCAAAATCAGTGTGTTCTGGAGGTAAACTGTGAACAGCCAGGCAAAGGAACCACAGGCAGAGGATGTGGGAGGCTGCCAAGACCCAGGACTGTGGGTGCAGTTCCCCTTCCCAGGTACAGGATGCTCCAGGTCCCCTTTTCCCATTTCCCAAGAGTAAGAAAATTGAGCTTCAGTTGTGAAAGTTGGTTAGAGACTGCTCAGTTTTGTTCAGATGTCCCAACTATTTCTTTTTCTCCCCCTGTTCCAGAATGGTTGGGCTCTCCTTGCTGAGATTGCTATGGAAGTCTCAGGGAATAGATGTTTTTGTACAGAGAATTATGTGTAAGTTCCTTGCAGTGCCCTCCTGGTGAATTCTGCTCCCAAGCCATGCAGCTTGCTGGCAGCACTGCCAGCAGAAGGAGCAATAGGACTCCACAGCTCCCAGAGGTTGTGATTCCAGAGAAATATAATCCTGCAGAAAGCATGGGCAGCTGGGATGCTAATTCCCAACGTCTGCATCCTCATCAGGGCCTCTGGGAACTGCAGGAGTGGGAATGTAGGGAAGCTCCTCTGAGTTGGGTTTGTAGGGACAGTCCCAATTCAACATCAATCAAAAAATAAATAATCTGCTTGGAAATTAAAAATAAAATTGAAAAATTAATTCTAGGAAACCTAGGCATTTGTTTTAAATTACTTAAAACTGGCAAAACTTGAATTTCAAGTTTCAGCTGGTTTTGTTGAGGATTTTTCTACAACTGACTGCATTTCCTTTCTGTGAGTTTCATTCATAAGCAGTTTCAGCTATAGGATTTATCTCCCTCTTTCCCCACCCCCCACCACTCCCTTGTCTCTGGCACTTATTTCCTTGGGATTGTTAAGAAAACCATGCAGAGATGTTCCATGAGTTGTCAAAAAGTATTTTTCCCTCCAGAGTTAAACTCCAACCAGGTCAGTGAACTGATCTACCTCACTGAGCCAAGTGTGGGACAGCAGTGGGAAGAGATGGTGCAGGGAGAAGGGAGGCAGGATTGCCCCAGTTCCATGTGGTTTTACACTGTTTTATGTGCCCATAACATTTATTACTTATTATTTTTCCCCTGCCATCCCCTTTCCCCAGGTGCCTGTGCTATCTTTCTATGGTGGTTTATTGAGTTCTTGGTTTATTTTCAGGAAAAAATGAAGTTCTTTAATAAAGATATCCAAAATAAAGATACTCAGATAGCAGCTGCATAAGTACATATTTGAAATTTTATCTTTGCAGTGCTGGTGTGTGTTGCAATATCTGTGATATATTGCTCTTCCCTTTGCCTTATAACAGACTCCCTATTATAGAGGCAAAATTTAATAAGGCCATGTACATTAACATTATGGCATAATTTCCTGGCTGCCAGACAGGAGAGATTTTGAATGTTAAACTGTGTTTGATATGTTAATATAGGATGTAAGTGCCAAATGGGGCTCTATTAACAACACTTGCTTAAAATATTTTCCAATTTTCCTGTTAAACCGGGATGCGGAGAAAAAGGCGCTTGGTTGGAAGGGAAGGAAGTGGGAGCTGTTTGATATAATTTAACTGCAGCCCAGTTGGTGGAGCTGGGAGCTGTTTGTGGGAAAATCCAGCAAGCAGGAGAGCACATCTTGCTAATGGCACGAGGACGAGCAGCGAGGAGTCCGAGAGCAGAAGATTTCTGCTTTCAGTGGAAAATGGAATAGAATTGTCATCAGGCACTTGCTCAGCTGTCAGAGATGTTTGGAGGTAGATGGGCTCTGCTAGGACACTATTCCACCTCACCTCCTGAATTCCCAGATATATAACCTGACAGGAGCGTGGGGCAGCCCTGCAGGTGGGGTCTCACCTGAGCAGGGCAGGGGAGCAGAATCCCAATCCCTTCCTTGCTGCCCACGCTGGGGCTCAGCCCTGGGCAGGGGGGGCTCAGGGCTGGGGCAGGTCCAGCTCTCACCCACAGCCCCCCCCAAATCCTTCTCCCAGGGCTGCTCCATCTGCTCCTCCCCAGCCTGGATTGATCCCAGGGGTTGTCCTGACCCAGGTGCAGCCCTTGTGAAACCTCCTGAGATCCCCATGGGCCACTGCTGGAGCTTGCCCAGGTCCCTCTGGGTGTCATCCCATCTTTCAGGGCTGTCACTGCACCCTCAGCTTGCTGCCACCTCAAACCTGAGGCTGCCCTCCATCGTCTGTGTCATTAATGCAGATATTCAATAACAATGTATTTATATTTTGCATGTTTGCATGTTTAAAGCAAAACCCCACCTGATAAGATAAAGAAATGGCACAATCCTGACTCAGCCTCTCCTCAGCAGGGTTAACATGCAGGATCTCAGCCTGTGCACGGGCCTGGCACAGCTACAGCCAGCTGGAGGTTTGGCTTTGTCAATCACATGTGACATTTAAACCAATTTCCCACCTCCATAGGCTCCTACCTTTGCTAATGTCAGAAGCAGAGCACAGGATGCTGCCCAAAAATCAAAAAGGCACCTGAATTTCCCTTCCCACTTATTCCCTTTCTGCCCTGGGAATTGTTTAGAGATACCCTGAAAATGAAGGAAAACTTTAAATCCGTTCCTGCCTTAGTTACAGTAACAACATAATGACACTGTGATGGTGTCAAAATTGGAGAGCTAAAATCAGGGAGAAAACTTTATGAGTTGTTTTTTTTTTTTTCCCTCTAGAGGGTTTTCTAAGTATCTCTTCAGGTTCTAGCTGCAATTTGAGGGAACATTTTTCAATCACTAGTCCTTGCCAGAGATTTAAAACCAATAAGAGCACCAACAATTGCAAAGGGCAGTCAAATCTGCACTTTATTTTGGAAATACTGTGGGGATTTGCAGCTCCAGAGTCCTCAGCAATGGAACAACTCTCAGAGGACTTGGAATAATTCCTCCCTTCAGGTCACACATGATTTCTGATTGTGTAACTCCCTAAATAAGCTATTAAAATAATGACTGCTTTGTGATTTTTTACATTTTCTTGGGGGCAGCCACTGGATTGTCTTACAAATCATTTACTGTGTGGGAGTTGCAGCAAAACCCTGTCACTTCTTTTTTTGTTGTTGAAACTTGTCACAAATCATTAAATTGAAACCAGGCAGCTGAGGTAAAAATGAGTTTTGACAAGATTAGAGTCATTCTGAAAAAAACCAAAAAAACAACCTGACACATCTTCATGGTGGCACAGACTTTGAAAACTTTTGGGGTTTTCTTTTTCTTCAATTAGCTAATTTCTAAAATTTTCAGCCTGGGATTGGACTAATTTAGAGTACACAGCCCCAAGATGTTGAAGCAATGATCGTTCCAGTTTGGGAAGGAGAGTTGGAAGGTGAACTTTCAGGCTCAGTCCTGGCCAATATGAGCAGGTATCATGGAAATGTCTGCAAACAGCTCTAAAATGCTTCAATCCTGACCTGAAATGCCTTGGTTATTTTTATCACTCCAGCTGGGACTGCACATCTTGGTCAAAACACACCAAAAAAAATGGTCTAAGGTGTGGATCAAGATGAGAGATGAATGAAATGGATAATTCCAAAAGAAAACTATTCAGAGTAATGGACAAGAAAGAAAATTATTACACTTGAAGAGGAGATGTGTATTAAACCTCTCCCCATTCAAACATTGCTGAAACAATTCCTTGTGTTGGTCAAGTAAAAGACTCACAATAAGCTATTGGACATTGCACCTCTCTGATTTATTTCACCTCAGATTTAGGAAATGAAGTAAATTATCTTGACTTCAATGAAGTATTTGACATAATGTCACATTCCCAAATTATTGGTTGGGATGAAGGTGGTAGGAAATGACACAACAGTCCTGAGGTAAGGATGGAAAGAGCCAAGCTTTGCCCTTAATGACAGAGCTGTAAAATGAGAACTACCCCAAGCAGAGCCTGGGCATTCCTAATGCGGTATTCTGGGATAACAGCTCCCAAGGCTGTCCCTTGCAGAGCCCTGTTGGTAAATTGGTGTCTGTGACCAACAGGGACCCAAGGGTTCCTCTGCTGTGCCAGGCACGGGGGGGATCCCCAGGGCCAGGCAGTGATGGGGTGCAGAGCCCGATGGGGACAGACATGTCCAGGCTCCAACCATCTCCTGGTGTCCCCCCTGGATGGGTGGTGGCTGATAACCCACCAGAGGCCACTATCCCATAGAATCAGAAAGGCTGGAGAAGGCCTCCAAGATCCTCAAGCCCTCAGGAATGGGTATGGCTGGGAATAGCCAGTGAGGAAAACATTCCCAAAGCTCACCACTGATGTTTCAAAGTTTGTGGACATTGTGAGTGTGAGTTTGGGGACTTTGTTTGTTTTTTTTTCTCCACCTGCAGCTGAA
>JAVTVJ010001241.1:0-20995 GCA_034509425.1 Eopsaltria australis | reverse complement strand
CTCCATGCCTGGACTAAACTCACAGACACCCATCCTTCCTCGCAGAGAGAGGAACGAGTGAGGACATCTACATAGTGCAGCGCAGAGACTTTACAGTCAGTGAGGAAAGCAGAACCGATACCTAGAGGGAGGTGCATGGGAAGTTGCTTCAAGAGTGAAGCTGAAAACTCTTTTGGAGAACCATGGTTGGGGACTGAGCTGATAAATTCTCTGTAATATATGAAGATATAGTCCAAAGGGGGATGTGAGGTTCTTATTGCAGCCAATGAACTGAAATACCTAAGTACAGACAAGTAAGTGTTGAAAAAGTACAGCCTGATGAGAAACTAGAACTAAGAGAGAGGAGAGGCTGTGACTCAGAGCCCTGGTCCTGGGGAGAATGCTAGAGAACTTGAGTTGTCAGGAGAACCTGTGTTGCTAAGCACAGAAGAAGGGATTTTCTTTGTTGCTGCAATTGAACTAAGCATCCTTAAAACAGGTACCCTGTGGACTGTTCATAACCCACCATAGTGGCTGTGGGAAGGCTACTGGTGTGGGAGAGATCCACCATTAAGCTAGACTTTGCTCCGGGCGGCGGTTAATGGTGAAGCAGAAGACCCATAAAAACTGTATTTTTCTTACAGAAAATCCATGGTGTAAGCAAAAGAAACTTCTCTCCCTGAATGAACTAGAACAAGAGCTGTTTCTGAGGTGGTAAACTGACTGGAGGTCGAAGTGTTGTCTTTTGTATGTTGTCAGGGAGAATGAAATGGAGAGGTGGGGGAAGGAGGGGTGGTCTGAGGAGTTTGTTCTGGTTTCTCTTGGTTTTTTTTTTCCTTTTCCCTTTGTCTTAGGTATATTAATAAAACTTCTTTGTACTTTATAAAGTTTGAGCCTGCTTTGCCTACTCCTAATCCTCATCTCACAACAAGCAATCAAGTAAATTTAAGTAAGTGTGCTAGCATTTAGCCACAAACCTGAATAGGCGAACTGAAACCACTACAACACCCCAGAACCGTAGAGTTAGAAGACCAAACATTCTATTGTCGTAAGCACTCAAGGTCCCCTAGTAGGACAGATTCTGTAAACTAGAAGTTAGCCCACCCCGGCCCCTTATTGGGCCCTCTTGTTAGATATGCTAGTGTGTAAGGTCTATAATCATATATTTGATTGGGAGGGTTGGAAGGGGCATTGCAATGCGTTCTACCTGGGCCAAGTGAAGCATTGAATAGGATCCTATTAAAATACTGAGGTAAATGACCCCCAAACCCTCTAACCGTGTCTGGGCTTTTTCTTTCTAAAACCAGGATAAAGGCATCAGTTGGACTAGGTGATCTTTAAAGGTTGCCTCCAACCCAAACCATTTTATGATTCTATGATTCTATGAACTGGGTGCAGGCCAACTTGCCAACTAGGGTCAACACACCACATTCCTTTTTCAGAAATCTTAGAATCATACGATCATGAAGTCCAACCATCAACTCGGCACCATCACCGTGTTCACTATTAACCATGTCCTCAAGTGCCATATCCACACATCTTTAGAACACTTGCAGGGATGGTGATTCAACCACTTCCCGGCACAGTCTGTTCAAATATTTTACAGCCCTTTCCATGAAAAAAACCTTTTCCTAACACCTAATTTAAATCTCCCCTGGTTCAATGTGGTACTTCTGCGCAATAACTTTTTTCCTTCTTAAATATGCATAAATATGTTATCACAGAGGTGTTACTACCATCCAAGATTGTTTCAGCCTTGGCCAGCAGCAGGTCCATCCTGGAGCCAGTTGGAATTGGCTTTTTCAGACATGGGGGAAGCTTCTAGCAGCTTCTCAAACAAGCCACCCCTGTAGCTCCCTCCACTACCAAAACCTGGCCACACAAACCCAATACAATGTGCAAACCCAATGCACCTTGGTGTCTGACCATTGACTACTGAGGCATAAACTCTGCCTCTTCTCCACTTCATGCAGCAGTCTCAACAGCTGCTGACGTGCTCAACACCATTCATGTTCCTTCTTATCTATGCATGGCAGTTTTGAATGTTAAAGACATGTTCTTTCAGTACCCTATCTGCTCAGGCGACCCAGCTCACTTTGCTTTTAATTGGAATGGCGTTCAGTGCACCTTTTCTTGCTTACCTGAAGACTATCACCGTATTGCTACCACTGTTCATGACCTGTTAGGCTCAGCCTTAGCTTAAATTTCTCCCACTCCTGATGTTTCTTAACACCAGTTTATTGATTGACATACTCCTGGGTGGACCTACATGCAACTCTGTTGCAGAAGACATGACCCTACTAATTTTATCCCTCAAAGAATGCTGTAATTTTTCTATTCCTTCTGGTAAACACCAGAATCTTGCTCAAAACGCAATTTTCTTATGCATCTCCTTGTGTGTTGGTACCTAAGATATTCCTGAAAATGCCTTGCAATTTTTTATTTTTACCTTCTCCCTCTGTTAATGAAAAACGGTCAAAAAAACTCCTTAACACCAATGTAGCATTAAGAAGCAGGCATTCTTTACTCGTGCCCTGGTTTAAGACAATTTACAGAGTGGGTACTCCAAAATGAGTTACCTTCCCTTTTAGTTTTAACCATTTCCCTTTCACCAATATGGAGATACAAATGCAAGATGTTAGTGAAAAACTAAGTTTACTAAAAAAGTAAACAACAACCAAGGTAACAGTAATAAACACTGTATACAAAGGAGCTCAATTTCGTGGATCCCCCTGGAACATAAAAAAAAAAGATGGTAGCGAAACCCCTGTCTTGGTTTGAAAGACAGGTGTCTGTTAAGGAAGGCAGGAGCCTCCCTTGGAATGGGAAACTGTAACCTCTCTCCCTCCGAATTATTACAATTTTGAAATCAAGAGGCTCTCAGGCAAAGATATGGGAATAGGAATAACAGTTCTTTACTAATATCTAAAACAAAGCTAACAAATAACAACAAATATGGCGTTAACCAACAAACAGAACCAGAAACCCAGTGGCAACCTGCTCAGCTTCAGGCACCTTTTCCCTTTAGTGCAGTTCCAGTCACAGCCTGCAGGGGCGCTCTGGGTGTGATGATTCCCTGGTGGCTGCAGGGGGCGCTCTGGGTATGATGATTCTCCTGTGCCTGCAGGGGGCGCTCTGGGTGTGATGATTCCCCGGCGGCTGCAGGGGGAGCTCCGGCGTGAGCTCAGGTAGCACATGGCAATGGCGGCTGCCCGAGGCAGGGAAGGATGGAGGAGAGCCTTTGTTTCACAGACCCTCGGGGGGGGGGGGGGAGGGGCGGGTGGCTGGTGTCGGTGCTGCAGCAGGATCCCGGGGCACAGAGAGCTGGGACGGCAAGAGGTCCCAGCGTGCAGGGGGAACCCAGTTACAATGTAGTGAAAAACTCGGAGCAGCGTGAAGGAGTGGGGGTGTGACAGGCTCGTGGCAGGCAGCTCCCGATGGGGCAGAGAGAAAAGACTCACAGCAGAAAGACCAGCAGCTCTGTGCTGGCTTCTCAGGGGGGCCATGGGTTCAGCAGACAGCAGCTCCAACCGTCCGGCTCTGAGGGTCCCGAGCAAGAGAGCCACCTCCCCCCGCCCTTGTTTTTTTCAGTCTACAAAATCTCGCTTTTTCAGGCCCTGCTTCCATGAGAATGATTCTGCCCCGCCCTGCCAAGGAGAAAGGCCCTAGCCTTGGTGCTTTGTTCTCTTAAGTACTCAGATATTAATTAGCTCAGTCATTAGTCTCTTAGCAATCCATGGGAGAAAAAATTCCTGAGGGAAAAAAACTAAATCCAAACTCCAACAGCCCCTCCCCCAAAATGGCGGCCTCCGCAGATGACCGAGTGAACCAGGGGACAAAGGTAAGATGGCGGAGAATCCCCACTTGGCTCAACCTTCCCCCTGGAACAGAAAAATGGGAAGGTGTGAGCTTGCAAAGCACTTCTGGCAGCAGATACAAGGTGCCAGCACCATCTGGGGCAGCTCCAAACCCACGGTGTCAGCCTCCCTGCTTCTGGTGTTGTCCGGGCTGTGAAAGGAATGAAGAAGCTTGTCTTCACAAACAGTGTCTGAGAGATAAGGCTGGCACCCAGAGATAAAAGAAACAATGGGGAGAATTCCATTGAAATTTACATTTACAAACAAACCACAGGTCGACTGATAAATAAAACTGAATATTGGAATATGAAAGTGTAGTATATGTTGCATAGTAATTTGTGCTAAAAATTAAAGATTGCAGCATTTTTTACTGAAGCTGAGGGAAAATGCAAATGCCAGGACATGAAGCCGCCAAAAATATACATTTCAAAAGTTTTTTCGTCTGAATGGATCCCAGCGAGGTGCATTCTGTATGTATTCCAAAGAAGAGTATTCTGGAGGATTTTTTTCTGTCTGGCAAGGCTCCAGCAATATACATTCAATATGCATATATGATAAGATAATATGCGTCACCAAAAAAATTATTCCAGCAGCAGAAGATATACATCTACTAATTCCAGAAACTGTCGCCAAACTCGCAGCAAGACAAGAAAAACTACATTAATATGCTAAAAAGGATGAAATTAACAAAGCCAAAAAAATGTATAAAAAGATACCCCATTGTCTCGATGATGCCTTAGGTTTTAACTTTTTATTTTTCTACATCAGGACTGCTCTAGTATATGACTCTAAGACTCCATAAATTGTCATCTAGTGTTCTGTTACTGTCATTTAGACAAAACAATTTCTCTCTGGGCCGGAGTTTCAAGGACATACGGTTTTTTCCAAAAGCCCAAAATGTAAACATCCATGGACAGCAGCGAAGAGGAGGACAAACTGGGGGTGGGACTTCAGGACCCGAAACTGTAATTGGACAATGGGTTTCTGATATGCAGATAGACCAAAGGTATATCTGTCCAAAAACCATGTACTAGGCATCCATTTTTGGGTGTAGTCTCTGAGAGACTCCTGCATGGCCCAAAGTGTACCTTGTTTTAATAAATACTTCTTTTATTCTTTTAACTCTGTCCAGCTTCTGTTTCAGGTCAGCCTTTCGTAAGGCATCAGTTTTGGCGACTCCGCCGGGACGGGAGGCTTCTGAAAAACCCCTGGACCCAGAGGAAATCCAGCCCTCGCCCCCTCTCTTCACAAGCACGGGAAGGGGAGGCTGTGACCACAGTCCAGACGGTATCAGAGCCGAAGGATCCTTGGACCTGACTCAGAGGCACGTGAGTAACTGAATAAAAGCGGTATTCTGTTTGTTTTAGTCTATGAGGGAGGGGTCAAGAGATTGTTGATCTCTTAGAGTTTGTTTAGCATCTTTGGGGCTCAATAAATTGTCCCAAGGGGGCCATGGTGTACTTGCCACTTCCCCCTCTGGTTGTTTTAGGTCGTGAGAGCTTAGTGCTGCAGCAGCAGCAATTTGGCTTGGAGCCAAGGGTGGGGCAGTGGCTTAAGCTACTGCCTGCTGGCACCCAGCTTGGAAGTTCGAATCCCCCTCCTCCTTGTTTGCTCTGCTAGCTGCTTAGTGTATCATTTATAACTACACACGATGAGTTGTAAGTTTTCTTGTTCAGATAATGCTCAAATACCTAAGGATTCACCTTTAAGTCTAGTCATAGAAAACTAGCAAGAATTAACCGGGACGAGCAAACAGTTTACAAAACCTGAGATTATATGGTTGTCTAAAACCATTTGGCCAACTTTTAATTTAAAAAACAATCAAAAGTGGCCTAAACTTGGTAGCTTGGATGAAGAACTGATACTGGATTTAACATCTCGCCTGTGTGAATGACACTACTGCCAGGAAACTGAGTATTTGAGATTCTTTTTAGTTATAGCACAAGATGAACAGCTACAGAAACCTAAATCACAGTATGTGCTGTTCTTAAGGAAAAAAGAGAAAAAGAGTGAAGGGAAACCGCCCATATTAAATCCGGTATGCAGTAATAGAGACAAAGCAGAGTCAGATCTAATAGCACCTGCACTAAGAGCTAATCCAGCACCAGCCCCGGGTAGGGGCCCAGCCGTGGCCGGCCCAGGGGCTGCTCTAGCCCCGGTGGGGGGGGGGAGCCCAGGCCCAGGCCGTCCCGGCTGCGCAAGCAGCAGGGGTGGCCGCCCCTGCTCCCCCCGCCATGTCTGCCCCTCCAGTGCCCGCATGTTCTGGGCACGAGCACGCCGCGACCGCCCCGGCCCCGCCCCCTCTACAGCCACCGTAACAATCGGGGCAGAGGAGGGAGAGAGGGGAGTCGCAGCTTCCACAGAATCCCTGTCAGTGAAGGAAGAAGAATGCTGGCTTTGCTGATCAAAGAAGATGCAGGCCCCTGTGCCACCTCCTGCTTGGGAGCCGGACCCACCTGCGCTTTGCCCCTGCTCTCGGGAAGCCTCCCCCTTATTCACAACCCCGTGCGCCTTGGTGGGAAGGGCCAGGGGGAGGGGAATGCCAGCGGGTGCAGCCAATGGCACCACCCCTGGAGGTGGGGCCAGAGGGCAGAGATTTCTACCGAGAGGGCGGAGAGGGCACCTCCTACAGGGAGAGCCGAGCCCCTCCCACTCTCAGGCCTGTGAGCTTCCATAGCAACGTCGCGCGTCGAGGAGCTGGCTCAGGGGATGACGTCATCAAAGCAAACGACCCGGCTGTAAGCGCTCTACACCGCAGCAAATCTTGGGCTGCGATTCCTAAGATTAGAACTGATCCAGGTAAATTTAACACAGCTGATTCACAATCGGACAGCTCTCCCTCTGATAGCTCTTCTGAAGAGGAAGATGAAATCTTAGCTGCCCTAAGCAGGCAAAAGAAGGGAAGGATAGCCCAAAGGGCCATACGAGAACGCAGTCCAGTAGCAAAACGCACCAGATCAAAAAAGGAAAAAAGAGAAGAACCAATTCTACAAGCCCCATTACGGCAAGCAGTTGGCAACCAAGGGCCAATATATGTAAAGGTTCCATACTCCCTTATTGAGTTGGAACAGTGGAAAACCACTGTAGGACAGTATAAAGAAAACCCAGATAAGGTTGCCAAGCTAGTGGATAGAGCTATTAGTACACAAAACCCTGACTGGACAGATCTGAACTCTATGTTAGATACATTGCTTGATCCCACTGAAAGGCAAATGGTTAATAACGCTATTACAACATCGTTAGAATCAGGCATAGCAAATGGGTCGGTCCAAGGTACGGTTGCTGAAATATATCCTTTAAGTGATCCTGAGATCCAAACATCCCAGAAGAGATGGCAAGATTAAAACGGTATCAAAATCTCATAGTATATGGGTTAAAACATGGTGTCCCTAAAGCTCTAAACTGGTCAAAGCTTTATGCAGTACAGCAAAACTATGACGAATCACCCACTGATTTTTTTAATAGGTTGAGAGAGACTGCTATCAAATATACAAGTCTAGATCCTGATTCAGCTGATGGAAAAGCACATCTAGTCCTCTTGTTTATGAGTCAAGCGGCAGATGATATAAGAAAGAAGCTACAGAAGTTAGAGGGGGGTTGAGACATAGATAGAATGCTAGAAGTAGCCTGGAGAGTATATCAAGACAGGGGCTCAAATGAAGGAGTTAGAGGACAACCTAGCAAAAGGACAATCCAAGAAAAGTCATCCAAAAAAACTTCCCCTACAGACAAAGATCAGTGTGCCTATTGTAAAAAGTGGAGACATTGGAAAAATGATTGTCCCGTGTTGAAACAAAAGTCCCCAGTTCCCCAGCTCCCAATAGAAGAAGGCTCGGGCTCATGCTCAGAATGATGAGAACCAAAGGCTTCTTCCCCAGCAGAACCTTTGGTTATAGCTAAGCTGGGGTCAGATAACATCGAATTTTTGGTAGATACTGGAGCCGCATTTTCTGTACTAAATACCATGGAAAGGAAACTGAGTCAAAACACTGCACATGTTGTTGGGGCGACAGGGGTAAGCGAAACACGGCCTTTCTTCCAACCTTTAAAATTCAAATTGGGCAAACACTGGGTAACTCATCAATTCCTTTACATGCCTAACTCCCCTAAACCATTATTAGGGAGAGATTTGCTAGAGAAATTAGAAGCAGAAATTAAATTCAAAAAGGGGAAAGAAATACAAGTTGTAATTCCTGAATCTAAATTTGTCCAAGTTGCTGCACTTTTCATACAGGACAAATGTGGTGAAATCCCCATTGAAGTTGAAAAAGCTGTCAATCCAATAGCATAGGCCAGTGATATCCCAGGAAGATCCAAACAAGCAGAGCCTGTGAGTATTACTCTCAAACCAGGAGCCACACCGGTAAGGCAAAAACAATACCCTTTGAAATTAGAAAGTCGTAAAAGATTAGCACCCATAATTGAAAAATTCCTCCAACATGGGTTATTAGTGCAATGTGAGTCCAGATTTAATACCCCCATACTTGCTATTAAGAAAGCAGATGGTAAGAGCTATCGATTAGTTCAAGATCTGAGAGCAATTAACAGAATCACTGAAGACATACACCCTCTTGTGGCAAACCCATATACCCTTTTGACTGCACTGACAGATGAATTAGGGTGGTTTACTGTGATAGACCTGAAGGATGCCTTTTTCTGCACTCCTGTGCATAAAAACAGCCAAGAGCTTTTTGCTTTTGAGTGGGAAAATCCCGAGACAGGGAAAAAAAGTCAACTTACTTGGACCGTTTTGCCCCAGGGGTACAAGAACAGTCCCACAGTGTTTGGAAATCAGCTAGCAAAGGGACTAGAAAAGACAAGAACCAGAGAGAGTTATTCTTCAATATGTAGATGACATCCTGATTGTGGCTAAAACCAGAGATGACTGCATTAAATTTACCATCAGTTTATTAAACTTTTTGGGACTGAGTGGGTACAGAGTTTCTAAAGACAAAGCACAGATTGCCAAAGAAGCAGTAATTTACTTGGGGCTCGAGATCTTTCGTGGACATCGACAGCTCAGCAAAGAACGGAAAGAAGCCATCTGTCAACTCCCAGAGCCCCGCACTGTGAGGGAGATGCAAGCTTTCCTGGGAATGGTAGGTTGGTGTCGTTTGTGGATAGCAAATTATGGACTGCTGGTAAAACCCCTATATGGAGCATTAAAAGCAGCTGAAAATGGAATTATCATATGGACAGAAAATACAAGGGCAGCTTTTAAACAGCTGAAACACTCCCTAATGTCAGCTCCAGCACTGGGATTGCCAGACTTAACTAAATCTTTTGAACTGTTTACTTATGAAAGATTGAATGTTGCTTTAGGGATACTAGCTCAGCGCCTCGGGAACCAAAGGAGGGCTGTGGCTTACTTTTCCAAACAGCTAGACAATGTTGCCCAAGGGTGGCCAGGGTGTTTGAAAGCCGTGGCAGCTACTGTTGTCTTGATCCAAGAGGCCCGAAAACTCACCCTTGGACGGCACATTGTAGTGTATGTACCCCATGCTGTAGCATCTGTGCTCCAGCAAAAGGGGGGACATTGGCTGTCCAGCAACCGGATGGTTAAATATCAATCATTGCTACTAGAAAAAGATGATGTCACCTTGAAAACAACTTCTGTTGTTAATCCTGCCATGTTTCTGTCTTCCACACTAACTGACAATGTCCCTGAGCATGATTGTTTGCAAACAATAGAAGAGGTCTACTCCAGCCGAACAGATCTGAAGGATGTGCCCCTAGACAATCCAGACTAGGAGCTTTTTACGGACGAGAGCAGCTTTATGAGAAATGGTAAAAGGATGGCAGGCTATGCAGTGACCACTCAAGACAAAGTAATTGAGGCGAAGGCCCTGCCAGCAGATGTGTCATCACAGAAAGCTGAACTGATTGCACTGACAAGGGCCCTGGACCTGAGTGAAGGGAAGAAGGTAAATATATGGACTGACTCTAAATATGCGTTTAGTGTCGTCCATGCCCATGGAGCCATCTGGAAAGAAAGAGGACTGCTGAACGCTCAAGGTAATAAAATTAAACACGCTGAACAAATACTTACCCTCTTAGAGAGCGTTAGAAAACCCACAGAAGTAGCTATCATGCACTGCAGGGGTCACCAAAAAGGGAAAACCACTCCAGAATTGGGAAATCGCTTTGCTGACAAAGCGGCAAAAGGAGTTGCCGAAAAAGGTATTCTCGCAGTAATTCCACAAAAAGAAGTAAACTTATCAAGGTTCATCCCAAAGTATGATCAAGCAGATCAGAAGCTTATTAAATCTCTCAAGGCTGAGATCACAGAAGGTGGGTGGGCTGTCGCACCAACAAACCAAGTTGTAGTCCCACCCCTGATTCTTCGAGACCTAGCTCAGAAAGAACATGAAAACACACTTTTTGGGAGTGAAAACCTTCTAAAACATCTAAAAAAGGTAGTAATAGGAAAAGGAATGACTGAAATTGTACAAACGGTAATAAGCAAATGTGAAGGCTGCTGCAAAAACAACCCTGATACAAGGAAAAGAGTTGTGTTAGGAGTAACAAAAGCAGGGGATCTTCCTGGAGATTACTGGCAAAGAGATTTTGATGAATTACCACATAGAGAGGGATACCGGTACATACTGGTATTGGTTGACACTTTTAGTGGGTGGCCCGAAGCTTACCCCTGTCGCACCAACACAGCCAAAGAAGTGGTAAAGGTTTTGCTCAGTCATATAATTCCAAGGTTCGGGGTTCCCCTGAGAATGTCATTGGATAGGGGACCACACTTTGTTGCCACAGTAATGAAAGAAATCAGTCAGATTTTGGGAATTACTGGGGATCTGCATACATCTTATAGACCCCAAGCTAGTGGTAAAGTCGAACGTATGAATGGAACCCTTAAAACACAAATTAGCAAAATTTGTCAAGAAACATCTATGACATGGGTTCAGGCCTTGCCTATAGCTTTACTAAGAATCCGCATACAGCCAAGGCAGAGGGATAACATCAGTCCCTATGAAATACTCTATGGTAGGCCATACCAGATTCCACACATTCCAGGTGAAATTCATATAAAAGGGAAACTTGATTTGCAAAGATATCTAATAGCTTTAGGTTCCACTTTGCAGAAGCTCCAGAATTACATCGTGCTATCCAGACCCATCGGACTGGACACACCTGCACATCTGTTCCAACCTGGAGACTGGGTCTATATCAAGTGGTGGGACAATGAACCTCTACAAGCTAAGTGGAAAGGACCATTCCAAGTCCTGCTGACTACCCTCACTGCAGTCAAAGTCTCTGGCAAAGGACCCTGGATCCACTACTCCAGAGTTAAGAAAGCTTCTGCTTCTGAAACAACTGAGAAAACAAAGGGTGATGCAGAAGAGAGCGTGATTTAAATAATGCTTCAGTGCTTAAAAAACTGCCCATAGTAATCATAATCACAATTCTTCTATATCTCCTATTGTTAAATATTTACTGTTATTAAGTGTATATTATTAATAGATTATGAATCTGGATTATTAATGTAGATTATTAAAAGATAATAGATATTTAGAATAGAGACTCGACGAGGAAGAGGCCTTGTCAAGCCTCTAAAAGGGGGGAAATGATGCCTTAGGTTTTAACTTTTTATTTTTCTACATCAGGACTGCTCTAGTATATGACTCTAAGACTCCATAAATTGTCATCTAGTGTTCTGTTACTGTCATTTAGACGAAACAATTTCTCTCTGGGCCAGAGTTTCAAGGACATACGGTTTTTTCCAAAAGCCCAAAATGTAAACATCCATGGACAGCAGCGAAGAGAAGAAGGGGACAAACTGGGGGTGGGACTTCAGGACCCGAAACTGTAATTGGACAATGGGTTTCTGATATGCAGATAGACCAAAGGTATATCTGTCCAAAAACCATGTACTAGGCATCCATTTTTGGGTGTAGTCTCTGCGAGACTCCTGCATGGCCCAAAGTGTACCTTGTTTTAATAAATACTTCTTTTATTCTTTTAACTCTGTCCAGCTTCTGTTTCAGGTCAGCCTTTCGTAAGGCATCAGCGATATGCTAGCACAAGCGGGGGTCATGATGGTTCGTTACTTGAATCTCAGAGTACAAAAGAAAACAAGGACAAATATTTGTGCTTTAATCAAAATCAAAAGCACCTTTATTGAGTGCCAACAACACGATTATGCGACAGAGGAGAGAGAGAGAGAGAGAGAGGGTTGGGGGGGGGGGAAAGAAAGAGTTAATAGCTACCACAGCATGACGAAGTCCTCGTTGTCCGGATCTGATGGATATCGTCTCGTCCGTGGGGAGATCTCATAGGGGTCTTTTTTGAGAGTCTCTTTATAGTCTTTTTGAAAGCGAGGGGCAGGTAACCAAGAGATGAGGCAATCCTTCCAGAGGCGAGGGGCAAATGGCCAGGAGGTGGGGGAGTAAGGCCCATTGTTTCAGGGTGCAGGTGCAGCTGTACAAAACATATAGTCCTTGTGCAGTCCTTTCCGCCCCGGTAGCCGAGCGGCACGGTTTTCACAGCCATGTGGCAGCACACTTCTGCAGCACACCTCTGCGCCTGGCAGGCATCCCACCAGGATCTGGCCGTACTTCATTGCGCAAAAGTCCTCTTTCCCCTTTTAGGGTCTTTGGGTTTTCAGCCTCTGCTTCTTTAGATGGTCATGAGGCAGATGAGGGATTTCCATCCAGACTCTTACACCACTCGGTGGCTTACGATCATCGTCAGGAGTCTGTAGTGTTGTCACAAAGTCTTCAGGACCCGTCCGTGTGGGTAGCATAACCCCGGAAAATAGAGACAAAAAGAGAAAGAAAGAAAGGAAAAGAAAAAGAAAAGAACAAAAGGGATAAGTAATTTCAATCACATGAAATTTTGTTTAAATCTCAACAAGGCAACAATTGCTTTATTATAGTAAAATTACATTAATAATTGTTTGGATAAAACCAGTTTGATTTCTTATTATAGCTTAAAAATTCATTAATAATTGATTGAATTTCAATAAGCAGTAAAATACTTATCTAATTTCTTATTATACCTTAGCTCGCCTTGTATCAATAATGTCAGGGGTGTCCACAGAGGATGAAACATCAACCAGATTATGCATATTCATTATAGATGTCAAAAGTGTTATTCGTTTCATCATTCTCCAATTCATGATATACAAAATTGCCGATAAAACAAAACTAATTGAAACTAAAATCAAGAGAACAATGATGGGATGACACAGCTTATTCAGGACCCCTGTGGCAGTAGGTGACCACCCAAAAAGGGTATCCCACCAACTGTGGTCAGCATCCTTTCTTACCCTTTCCAGAACACGATGTATTTCGTTTACATTGTGATGAACAGTTACCAAGGTTTTCTGTCCGTTCTTCTT
Organism: Eopsaltria australis; assembly: GCA_034509425.1. Lineage (NCBI taxonomy): Eukaryota > Metazoa > Chordata > Aves > Passeriformes > Petroicidae > Eopsaltria > Eopsaltria australis. The sequence continues at coordinate 7,807 of JAVTVJ010001241.1, read as the reverse complement.
GATCTTTTCCAAAATTTCGATTAAGTCCTGATGAAGCAACAATTGCTTTACCAAGGTAAGGTTCATCCCAATGCGGGTAGGCACAACTTGGTGTATCAGCGAGTAATTGGATTGCAAAAGGTGATAAGAAGTAACTGGAGCTAAATAAGAAAAATCGCATCCTATGATCCTAGTAAAATTGCAAACACAAAAATTTGAATGATTTTTAGTATCCATTACTAAATTTTCTACAACTACTCGGTCACAAGCAGTTCTCAAGCATGCACATCCATTGCCTATATACACAAGCTCTTTTTCAGGATTCTCTTTAGGATGAATTTCAAAATCTCAGATATTCTGTTCTGTGTCTAAGCAAATGTCCTGAGCTCTAATTGCATTACTATCACAGATGAACCCTAGTTGTTCCCAGACAATACAAGTTTCTAAATCAACAGTTTGCCATTTCTTATCCATTTGACCGACCCATTGCTTATGCTCAAAAGGATAAAGAATAGTTCCACCCCAATTCAGTCCCAATGCAATGACAGGAAATGTTGAATGCACTGAAGCATTACGTATAGTTAGCACAAAGGCTGTGGCTGTGTTTGTAGCAAGGTTATAGGTAAAATTCACTAAGTTCCACCACGATTGGAATTCTCTTTCAAATTCAGTGGCACTATCCCAAATTATTTTCCGAATTTCAGTAGGAAAAGTGCCTTCTTCACCCTCTCTTATAATTGCAGCGGCAACTGACTGCATCCACAGTTGAGCCTGGATGCAGCTAAGGGCTAAAGAAACATTGTCTTGTGTAGCACTAAGTGCATCAATTATCAGTTTGTGATCTTGTACATTTACCTTTTCCCAATCTGGTAATATGTTTGATAACAACCACTGGTGAGTTCCTAAAGCCAATAATGATGACTGCAGTGGTCGTTGTAGTTTGGTTAAATCTGTAGTGGTGGTAGTCAATTTATTCATTAGTACTTCTGAATCAATGCTATTCAAAATTCCCAATCCTGTTCCCACAAAACCGGTTATGTCGTTCCGCATTCTTTTCTTAGTAGGGTTTCTCTTTCGTAACCAGGTTGTCCACTCTTCAAAAGAAGTTTGCAGGAAAGGTGAACAAGCTGGCTGAATTTCCCAGACATTGTTTTGCATGAGAAATTTGACTTGTTTAAGAGACCATACTGGGTAAAACAATAATTGTTGTTGGCCTGTTTTCCTGATTATATATGGTCCAATTTCAAAAATTTTCAGGTTTAGCATAACCGGTGGTTGGGTGATAGGTATTACAACATCAGCTTCAAGTCCCCCCCCAATAGTTAGTATTATTTTTACCACACATGATTTTATGGGAAAATTGTACAACAGTTAAGTTTAGCAAAAAGTTCAGCAATTAATTTACATGGTATTATAACATCATCACCTCGTGTTACCATAAAGGGAGGGAAAACATTATTCTTGTCCAACACAAGTAGGGTGCTTATACCATGGTATGTAGCTACTGCACTCAGTATGGGCTTTGCTATGGCATTTATTTTAAATCTAGAAATTCTTCATGTGCCTCGGAGTTCCCCTGAGAAAAGTAAACACAACAGAGCCTGCCACCAAGGGGCAGAAAAGGTTAAAATGATGGAATTATCCAGCGTGTATTTGTCCTGATGCCTTTTTTCTGGTCTTAGGAAATAAAGGCTCAGACACAGTGAAAGGGTTGGGGGTTGTTTACCTTGGTATTTTAATAGGATCCCATTCGATGGCTTCTGCCGTCCAGGTAGAACACGCTGCTTCTGCAAAGTGGAACTCAAAGCCATTAAGTACTTCTGTAAATCAGCTTTACCTTTCACATGAATCTCTCCCGGGATATGTGGAGCCTGATAAGGCCTGCCATATAATATTTCATAGGGACTTATATTGTCCCTTCGCCTTGGCTGTATGCGAGTTCTCAGCAAGGCTATTGGCAGGGCTTGGACCCAGGTCATGGATGTTTCTTGACAAATTTTACAAATCTGGGTTTTGAGGGTTCCATTCATACGCTCAACCTTGCCACTTGCCTGGGGCCTGTATGGTGTGTGCAGGTCCCAGGCAATTCCCAGAACCCTGCTGACTTCCCCAACTACTGTTGCAACAAAGTGAGTTCCCCTGTCAGATAACATTCCTAGAGGAACCCCGAATCTTGGAATTATATGATTCAGCAAGGCTTTCACTACTTCTCTTGCTGCGTTAGTACGACAGGGGTAAGCTTCGGGCCATCCACTGAAGGTGTCAACCAGTATCAGTATATACTTACATCCCTCTTTGCGTGTGATCTCAGCAAAATCGATCTGCCAATAATCTCCCGGGAGATCTCCTGTTTTTGTCACCCCTAACATAACCCGTTTGCTCGTGTCAGGGTTGTTTTTACGACAGGTATCGCACTTGCTGGTTATAGACTGCACGATATCTGTCATCCCTCTCCCTATTACCACCTTTCTAAGATGTTTTAGAAGATTTTCTGTTCCCCAGTGAGTACTTTCATGCTCTCGCTGGGCTATTTCTCGAAGGAGGAAGGGTGGAACTACAACCTGTCCTGTTGAGGTAACGGCCCACCCCCCTTCTTTGATCTCAGCCTTAGGGTGCTTGATTAATTTGTGATCTCCCTGATCGTATTTTGGGGTAAACTCTGACAAATCTATTTCTTTCTGTGGTATCACTGCAAAAATGCCTTTTTCTGCAACCCCTCTTGCTGCTTCATCAGCAAAGCGATTTCCCAGTTCAGGGACTTTCTTCCCTCTTTGATGGCCTTTGCAATGCATGATGGCTACTTCTGTTGGCTTCCAAATACTCTGCAGAAGTGCAAGAATCTGTTCAGCATGCTTAATCTCATTACCTTGTGCAGTCAGCAGGCCACGTTCCTTCCAGATAGCTCCGTGGGCATGAACAACACTGAAGGCATATTTGGAATCAGTCCAGATGTTTACCTTCTTCCCCTCACTCAGCTCTAGAGCCCTTGTTAGTGCAATGAGTTCAGCTTTCTGTAATGATACATCTGGAGGCAAGGCTTTTGCCTCTATGACTTTATCTGTGGTGGTTACAGCATATCCCGTCATTCTCTTACCATTTCTCATGAAGCTGCTTCCATCGGTATACAGCTCCCAGTCTGGGCTCTTCAGGGGAATGTCCTTCAGGTCTGGTCTGCTAGAATAAGTCTCCTCTACTGTCTGTAGACAATCATATTCATGCATGCTGTCAAGTAATGTGGATGACAAAAACATTGCAGGATTTACCACAGATGTTGTTTTCAGAGTAACATCATCCTGTTCCAGCAACACAGACTGATATTTCAGCATTCTGCTAGGGGATAGCCAGGGATTCCCCTTCTGTTCCAGCACAGTTATTACTGCATGGGGTACATACACGACAATGTGCTGTCCAAGGGTGAATTTACGGGCCTCCTGTATTAGGAGGACAGTTGCTGCCACAGCTTTCAGGCATCCAGGCCACCCTTGACTAACATTGTCTAGCTGTTTTGAAAAGTAGGCTACAGCTCTTCACTGGTCCCCAAGGTGCTGTGCTAGTACTCCCAGAGCAGCATTCAGTCGCTCATATATAAGAGTTCAAAAGGCTTATTCAAATCCGGCAGCCCCAAGGCTGGGGCAGACATTAGGGAACATTTCAACTGTTTGAAGGCAGCCCTTGCACTTTCTGTCCACATGATTGTTCCCTTTTCGGCTGCCTTAAGGACCTCATACAGAGGTTTTACCAGCAGTCCATAGTTTGATATCCATAGGCGACACCAACCTACCATTCCCAGGAAGGCTTGCATTTCTCTCACAGTGTGGGGCTCTGGAAGGTGACAGATAGCTTCCTTCTGTTCTTTGCTGAGTTGTCGGTGTCCACGGAAAATTTCCAGCCCCAGGTTAACTACTGTTTCCCTGGCAATCTGGGTCTTCTCTCTTGAGACCTGATAACCACTCTCGCCCAAAAAGTTCAACAGACTTACGGTTAGCTGGATACACTCATCTTGTGTTCTGGTTGCTACTAGGATGTCATCAACATACTGAAGAACTACTCCTCCTGGCTCCTGTTTCCTCCAGTCCTCCAGTTCTTTTGCCAGCTGGTTTCCAAATAGCGTGGGACTATTTTTGTAGCCTTGAACCAATACTGTCCAGGTGAGCTGGGTCTTCCTTCCTGTTTCAGGGTTTTCCCACTCAAAGGCAAAAATTTCTTGGCTGTCCTTATGCATAGGAATGCAGAAAAAGGCATCTTTAAGATCTAAAACAGTGAACCACCCCAATTCGTCTGTTAGTGTAGTCAAAAGTGTGTAGGGATTGGCTACAACTGGATGTATGTCCTCTGTTATTTTGTTAATCTCCCTTAGATCTTGCACTAATTGATAACTCTTACCATCTGCTTTCTTCACTGGTATAATTGGGGTGTTATACTTGGATTCACATTCCACTAGCAACCCAAATTTGAGAAACTTCTCAATTATGGGTGCTAGTCCTTGGCGACCTGCTAATTTCAGAGGGTATTGTTTTTTGCCTTACCGGTGTAGCTCCTGCTTTGAGTGTAATACTTACAGGTTCAGCTCTTTTGGATCTCCCAGGGATATCATTGGCCCATACTATAGGACTGACAGCATCTTCTATTTCTTTGGGAATTTTTCCATGGCATTCCTGTATAAGAATAGCTGCTGCTTCTATGAATTTAGATTCAGGAATTATGACTTTCACCCCCCCCCCCCCGTCTCTGGAGAATTTAATTTCTGCCTCTAATTTCTCTAATAAATCTCTGCCCAATAATGGCATTGGTGAATTTGGCATATACAGGAACTGGTGTGTCACCCAGTGTTTTCCCAATTTGAATTTTAAAGGTTGGAAAAAAGGCCGTGTTTCACTTACCCCGGTGGCTCCTACTACATCCACAGTCTCTTGGCTCAGTTTAACTTTTAAAGTATTCAATACAGAATAGGTCACCCTTGTGTCAACCAGAAATTCAACATCCTCATTTCCCAGCTTAACTATAACTGAAGGCTCCGCTGGGGGTGATGCCCTTGATTGCTGTCTATCATAATCCACAGCTAGTTCTGGAGCTGGGGGTGTCTTTTTTGTCCGTGCTGGACACTAATTTTTCCAGTGTCCCTTCTGCTTGCAAATGGCACATTGGTCCTCAGCTAGAGGAAAACGGGGTCCCCTCTTTGGTGAGTTGGATGACTTTCCCTCATTGTGGTTTTTCATATGGTGGGGCTTATTCTGTTTGTTCTTATCTACTGAATCCCTGTTCTGATATACTTGCCAGGCTATTTTCAACATCTCACTTATATCCATTACCCCCCTTTTTTGCAGTTTTTTCCTTATATCATCTGTTGACTGGCCCATAAAAATGTAAGCCAGCTGGTACTTCTGATCAGGTGCTTCGAAGTTCAGAGTTGTGTATTTCCGTGCAGCCTCTTTATTCAGAAACTCTGTAGGAGTCTCATTTGGATTTTGTTTGATCTCAAATAATTTAGAAAAATTCACTACTTTAGGAAGGCCACATCTCAACCCATAAACCACCCATTTCTGAAACTGCTTTAATTTTGCCATTTGCTCAGGGACATTGGGATCCCAGCCAGGGTCAGCGAGTGGGTATATGTTATTAGGCATCCCCTGGAGAGTTCCAGCTGCAATTTGGGCCTGTATAGCATCTATGGCAGCTTTATTAACCATCTCCCTTTCTGTGCTATCTAGTAATTCATCCAGCATCACATTCAAGTCTCCCCAATCAGGGTTTTGAGCCCTTATAGCCCTCTCTACCCATATGGCTACTTTCTCTGGGTTGTCACTATACTTTCCAACAGAGTCTTTCCACATCTGCAGCTCCGCAAGAGAGAATGGTGTCTTTATATAAATCACTCCCTGATTTCCCACAGCCTGTCTCAGAGGCACTTCTAGAGCAGGCCCTTCCCTTCCCTTTTCATCTCTTTTTGATCTCGTGCGCCCTGCAATTGGACTAGCAGCACTTATAGCTTCTTGGGCTATTTTTCCCCTCCTCCTGCCACCCTCCTCTTGGGGACCATCTGTATCCACATCATCCCATTCCGTTTTAATCCCAGCACTGGCAGAGCGGCGGAGGGGGAATCCGGCATGGTCGTCTCTGTCCCCCCTTTTGGAAAAGTAACTTGGATCAGGCATGTCCCACCCACCTCTGGTCAGGGTAGCTTTGCCCCTCTCCCCAATGCTGGAGGAGCGGCGAAGCTGAGATCGAGGGTACCTCGATCGAGGGTACTCATCCCAGGCTCGTGCCAGGTCGGGTGGCAAGGGCCAGTTAGGCTCTGCTCCCGGTCCGAGCCCCCCCCAGGGGCGGTCAGGAGCCGGCAACAAGCCAGCCCCCTCTCCACCCTCTCCGTGCCTTTGCCTGCCCCCTGTGTGGTCAGGGGGCCAATCGGCCTCCGCTTTCGGTCTGTGCCCGCCCCCTGGGCGGTCGGGGAGCGAGGGCCAGCCGGCCTCTGCCCCTGCCCCGTGCCCGCCCCGTGGGCGGTCAGGAGGCAAGGGCCAGCCTGCCTCTGCCCCCGCCCCGTGCCCGCCCCATGGGCGGTCAGGAGGCAAGGGCCAGCCGGCCTCTGCCCCCGCCCTGTGCCCGCCTCGTGGACGGTCAGGTGGCGAGGGCCAGCCCACCCCCTCCCCACGCCTTTCCCCTCCCCCAGAGTGGTCAGGGGGTGAGGGCCTGCTTGCCTCCCCCCCCACCCCACGCCCAGCCCTCAGATGGTCGGGGGGCCGGCTGGTCTCCACCCCTGCCCCCGCGTTCGGAGCGGGTGGGGGAGGAGGACGAGGAGGAGGAGGAGGGGGAGGGGGTGGTGGCGCTGGCGCCGGCAGAGCCGGCGGAGCCGGTGGGGGTGGGGATAGGGATGGGGGTGAGGGCACTGGCTGCAGAGCCGGGGGGGGGTGCTGGCTGTGGAGCCGGTGGGGGTGCTGGCTGCGGAGCCTGTGGGGGTGCGGGGGGACGCCAGCTGTGCGCCTCCATCGCCCGCCCCCAACTGCACCGGCTGTAATGGCGGCGGTGGCACGGGGGGCGATTCCCCCTGCCCGTACGCAAAGCTGGGGCCACCATGTCCATAACATCTGTTTCCTCCATTTTGTTAGTCACTAGCTGCCTTCTCCTCCTCCACCTCACGTTTCCTTTCCCTTTTACAACCATCTCCAAACAGCCTTTCTGCACCTCATATGCCTCCTCTCTATTCAGTAATATGGTAAAAAGTTCTGCGTATTTTAACTCATCAAACCTGCGCAGAGCTCGCAATTCTACCATTAGCTCTGTGACTATTTCATTTTCTAGACTCCCAAAGCGTGCCCACACTCTCTGTCCTCCTAATTTTAACGTTGGCCAGACCCGTGTACAGAGTCTTATCAGCTCCTGTGTGTCCAGGGGGGTTCTCCTTCCTGTTAAATATTGCCAGTTTTTCAATACCAGATCTAATGGAGATTCCCCAGGGACTTGTACATTCTCCGAAAAGTTACACCCCATCTTACTTATAAAAAGAGAAATCGGCCAGGAAAAAACCGTCTCTCTCTCTAGTGGTAACTGCTTAGAACCGAGCCTTAAACAGCCAAACTGCACGCACGAGAAAACTTGTTAAAGTTTTCTCAACCGGGACTCGAACCTGCGATTCCCGGCTTCGTAGTTTTCAGTTCAGCGCCTTAAGCCACTGAACCAACTTGTTGTTGTCCTCACCCACCAACCTCCCGTGGTTTAACTGGAGAGCGTCCTCTCCTTACCACGATTTTGCAGGAAGGGAGTTAATTTCCCCCCTTTCTAGGGGCCTCTCAGACCCCCCCTGACCAACCTCCCCACCTCCCTCCTGGTGCTAGCA
>JAVTVJ010001240.1:0-29197 GCA_034509425.1 Eopsaltria australis | reverse complement strand
CTTTGTACTTCTGTGGGTCTGATGTGCCAGGCCATCGAATCCACACCGTCCAGTATACCCGGTCATCCCTTTCCTCCTCCTGGCTGGAGGCAGGGACCCTCTATTCCTGTTCTTGGTCAGAGTATTCACTGTCTGACCTTTGTGATGCCAAATCAGAAGTTCCCTCCTCAGGACTGTAGGAAACAGTTTTAGTTTCCTTATATCTGGGAAATCGCTGATTGTCTTCTGGTCTTTCTGTGGTAACTACACTGACAGTCTTCTTGGGTGGCCCCTTCTTAACAGGTCTCTTCCCCCTCAGTTCTCGGACCCAGGCGCTCAGCTTAGAGGTGGGTTCACCATCCCATTTCCTCATGTCCTCTCCATGCTCACGCAGAAAAAACCAGAGCTCGTTACGTGGCCTGTTCTTGGGGATTCCTTTCCCTCTGACTGGGGTTGGAGAGGAGCGATCTCTTGGGCTGCTTCTAAAAGTTGGGGTGGTGGGTCGCAGGGATGAGGGAGCACCCAGAGTTTCTTCTACATTTTGGAGCCAGGTGGACGCCAACTCTACAGTTGGTGTATCCATTTTTGGGTAATAAAGTGCCGCCAAGCTGCTGGAATATGATGCTGGGGCACCTTGAACCACCTTCCTCCACATGGCAAGTGTACAAGGGATATCCTCTGGATCTATGGTGACGCTATCATCCTTTAGATCACTATAGACAATTTCCAGCACTGCTAATTCTCTCAAGTACTGGATACCTTCATCCACATTGGTCACTTCCCTGGGGACTTTACAAGATCTTCCTTAAAAGGATATCTTGCCTTCACACTTGAAAGAAGCCGTCTCCAGAGGCTACAAGTAGCTCCTTCCTTTGCAAGTCCTCTTTCAATTTCCCAATCCCTAGCAAGGGATCCCAGCTGTTGGGCTTCATGACCTTCTAACTGCTGACTATCGGCCCCATTATCCCAGCATTGCAGCAGCCATGCAGGGATCCTCTCACCTGACTGGCGGCTGTAATCCTTTCGCAAGTCTCAAAGTTTGGATGGGGTCAGGGACCGAGTAACTTCGGTCTCCTGTTTAATCTGCCTCACTCCCTTCGATTCCTTTGCTGAGGGACCTGCCTCTTGATCTAGCCCCATCTCTTCTTCCTCTTCCTCTTCTTCTCTTACTAATCGGCCTGAAACTTGCCTTGTCCATTTTTTTTTTTTCACTACTGGGGCAATTAATGTAGTTGTTGTGGTTTGGGTTCCTATCTCAGACATAGTTGTTATGGTTTGTATCCCTGCCTCAGCCACAGCTGTAGTTTGTGTCCCTGTCTCAGCTATAGTGTCCTCAGGCACAGTTTGAGTTCCTGCCTCAACCACAGTCCTCTGAGAATATTGAACAGAGGCCCGGTAGGCCCAGGCCAGCCCCCAGTACAGGGCGAGAAGCTGCTCGCATTCCTGAGAGTAAACGAGGCACCCTTCTGTCAGCCGACGGGCCAGTTTGTTAGGGTTATTTACCTCTTCAGGAGTAAACTCCCAGGCAACGGGAGGTGATAACCGCCCTAGGAGCCTGCCCAAATCCCTCCATATACCTTTCCACCCAGGAACTGGGTACCTCAGGGCAGATTTTAACAGCTCCTCACCCAAGGGTTGTTTCCTTCTGTACCAGGGAGATGACAATTTCCATGAATTCCATAAGGTAACAACAGTGTTGGCTAATATTAATAATAATATCAGAAGGCTTATGTAAGGGTTGGCAATAATCACAGGAGCCTGCAGTAAAAGATCGTCCATACTCAAATTCACCCAGGGCAGAGAGAAGGAGTTATATTCATTCACAGTCATTGTTTGTTTCAACATGTTCCCAAACATAGCAAAACAAAGATAAGCAGCGTGGCAGCCGAAGGCTGTATGCCACGCAGGAGTTTACTACTTGAGAGCTGCTACTGGTAATTACTAGAGCATGCAATATATGTATAGATATATATATAAAACTGCCTTTATCTCGCCCCACGTTCGGGTGCCAAAAGAGACTGTCGTGGGTTGACCCCAGCTAGGTGCCAGGTGCCCACTCAGTCACTCTATCAATCCCTCTCCCACTGGGAGAGGGGAGAGGATAATATTGAAAAAGACTATTAGGGTAAGGAAAGGCAGCTTTATTACAGCGGGAAGAAAAATAGAACAAGCAAGCTGAGAGTTGCGCGTGCAAGAGCAGAGGGGAAAACAATCAATCTCTACTTCCCATCAGCAGCGATGTCCAGACACTTTCTGGGAAGCAGGGCTTCAGCACGCGTGACGGTTGTTCAAGAAGGCAAACATGGATGATTCCTGAGTGCCTCCTCCTCCTCCTCTCTTCCTTCCCTTATATATCTGAGCTGATGTCATATGGTATGGAATATCCCTTTGGCTGACTGGGGTCAGCTGGCCTGCTTGTGTCCCCTCCCAGGATCTTGCCCACCCCCATCCCCTTCGGTGGAGGGAAGGAATGTCAGAGGGACAGCACTGCTTGGCAGTAGCCAAAACACTGGTCTGTTATCAACGCCAGCTACCAAAGCAAAGTACAGCAGTGTAAGGCCTGTGAGCTTTACCCCAGTCAGACCCAATACATTTGGGGCTCCCCTCTCAGCACTGGCTCTACTTTGTTTATGACAATGTACCTCAGAGTTGTTCTTGGCCTTGGTTCCCAGGAAGAACCAAGATAGGACAGGGCCTTGTACCCCCCACGGCTTGGAGCTCTGGAATTTGTTTAGTCTTTCTGCTTAGGGAATGACCATGGAATAGTACTGGGAAAACCAGCTATTAATACAGTAGACTATAGAGCTACAAATATGTGTGCAAAGAGTACAGAGAACATAGAAGAAAGGCAGAAACCAAATGGCATCATTCCCCCCCAAGAAAACTGTGGAGACCCAGGGACTCGGACACCCTGTGGGGTGGAGTCAAGAATAGATTGCCCCAGAGAGGGGTCGAGTTCTAAGGGGGCTGGTCGCGCTCTCATCATTTGCCCTGCTTCTTGTCCCTCTCCTGCCTATCTCCCCAATTCTGGGAAGACCCCTGTCACTCAGATCATGATTGCATTGTTCGTATCTCTCTCTCCTCCCCTCGTCCTTCCCGGTTGGCCCCTGTCCCTTTGTCCCTCCCTGGTTCATTGTTGTGGTGGTTCCAAGTCCCCAGAAAACCCTTTTCCCCCCCACTAGGAAGCCCAGGGCTGGGGACTCCCCTGGGGTGGAGCCCTAAGTGATTTGCCCTGTAGATGGGCCGGGCTTCCCAGGGGCTGGCTACCCTGTCCCCAGCTGCCACTCTCCTGTCTTATCACCTTTAGGCTCCAGAACTCAGTACTTGATTGTATTATCCCCTGCCAGTCTTCCCTTCTCCTCCCCCTTCCTTTCCCAGTTGGTTCCTGGCCCCCGATCCCTCCCTGGTTCCTTCCCCGAGCCCATCAGTGATTGGTTTGTAATCCCTCAATAAAAGTCTGATGCAGAAGGCACCCCAGGTCTTTCACCTGGGTGCCCAGCGAGCTGGCAACACGGTGTCTCTATTATCCCGGGTGAAAGAACCCTCCCACGATACTCCGGCTCTTCAGTTACAGTGGCCACCGTAAAGGGAGGCGCAGCCTGCGACAAGGGGTGTGAGACCCGACAGCGGTGAACCCGCTCAGGTCGGGGACGCTGGCTTGTAAACGCTGTAGGGCTGCAGTCTGAGACCCTGGTGGGCAGCTGGCCGGCCCACGCCAACGGCCACAGACAATGGGTAGCACATGCCATCGTGCTACCCTCAGACTTCCCTCGTCACCAACGGACCCCAGCTGTTTGCTGGGCACAGGTAGCGGGCACAGACCGACCTTCTATCAGTTGTAAACTAACGAATGGCCGGTCAACAGTGCATCTTAGTGGGATGCCAGACACGGGTGTGGATGTCACCATCATCTTGGCATCCGAGTGGCCCTCCCAGTGGGGTCTCTGACCCTCTGCAGGAGAAGTTACAGGGACTGGGGGAACAACACCCTCCCAGAGGAGTGCCAAGAATATCATAATAGAGGGACCTGATGGACACACAGCTTCTATCAGACCCTTTGTAGTGCTGTCAGGCTTTACTCTATGGGGGAGGGACCTGCTCGTGCAGTGGGGGACTTGCCTAGAAATCCCACCAACACCCCGGGATTTCTAGTGGGGGCCACTGAGGGACGCATCACCCCACCACTCACGTGGACCACCTACAAGCCGGTGTGGGTGGAACAGTGGCCCCTGACCAAAGAAAAACTTAGCGCCCTCGAGTCCCTAGTGGAGGAGCAGCTCTCCAAGGGCAATATTGTACCATCAAGTAGCCCTTGGAACTCCCCTGTCTTCGTCATCAAGAAACCAGGCAAGGACAGGTGGAGGCTCCTCCACAACCTGCGAGAGATAAACAAAGTCATCGTTGAGATGGGTCCTATCCAGTCAGGCCTTCCATCGCCTGCTATGCTTCCCCAACAGTGGCCACTCACGGTAATAGACATAAAGGATTGGTTTTTTTCTATCTCACTGCATCCACGTGACGCCCCGCGTTTTGCATTCTCCGTTCCGTCGGTCAATCGGCAGGCTCCCCAAAAGCGTTACCATTGGCGAGTTTTGCCCCAGGGCATGTGCAACTCCCCTATAATCTGTCAGTGGTATGTCGCTAGGGTTCTGTCACCTGTCCGTAAGACCTTCCCCAAAGCGATCATCTACCACTACATGGACGATGTGCTGGTCTGTGCCCCTGCCCAACCCTACCTGGAAAAGACATTAGCCGCAATCATAGACGCTATCCGATGTGCCGGGATGGAAATCCACCCCGAGAAAGTGCGGCACACCTGCCCGTTGGCATACCTCGGGATCCGCATCAATGAAAGGACCATTGCACCCCAGCACCTCACCATCGAGGACAACCCCAAGACCCTGCGAGACCTCCACCAGCTCTGCGGGTCGATCAACTGGGTGCGTCCTCTGCTGGGGCTGACGACAGCAGACCTCGCCCCCTTGTTCCAACTCCTGAAGGGAGGCGAGGGACTGGATTTGCCAAAAGTCATCACCGTGGATGCCAGGATCACCATTGCTAAGGTGCAGCGTGCACTTTCCTTCCGGCACGCACACAGGATGGCGCCAGACCTGCCCTTCCGCTTTACCATCTTGGGACAAGTACCGTTTTATCATGGCCTTATCTTTCAGTGGGACGAGAGGTTGAATGACGCTCTCCTCATCATAGAGTGGATCTTTCTTCCTCATCAACTGTCCAAGAGTGTCACAACGCCACAGGAGCTGGTGGCAAAGTTAATACAAAGAGCGAGAACCAGGCTCCGCACCCTAGCGGGATGTGATTTGTCATGCATACGTGTTCCCTGGCGTGACGAGGACCTGGAGAAGTTGCTCCAGACCAACGAGCACCTCCAGCTTGCACTGGACAGCTACCCAGGCCAAATTACTGGCCACAAATTGAAACACCATCTGTTGAACACGAACTTCCAATTGGCATCCAAAATGCTTCAAAGCAAATCTCCATTGGATGCCCTGACCGTTTTCACCAATGGCTCAGGGTCCTCCCACAAGTCAGTCTTGACTTGTGTAAGAGTCTGGATGGAAATCCCTATCTGCCTCACGACCATCGACAGAAGCAGAGGCCGAAAACCCAGAGACCCTAAGAGGGGAAAAGGACTTTTGCACAATGAAGTCCAGCCAGATCTTGGTGGGATGCCTGCCAGGTGCCCAGGTGTGCTGCAGAGCTGTGCTGTAGAGGCGTGTTGGAACATGCCCGTGGGAACCGTGTTCGCCCGGCTACCGGGGCGGAAAGAACTGAGCTATATGTCCGGTACAGCTGCACCTGTACTCTAAAACAATGGGCCTTACTCCCCACCTGCTGGCTACTTGCCCCTCGTCTCTGGAGGGGTTGCCTCATCTCTTGGTTACCTGCCCCCCCGCTTTCGAAAAGACTATAAAGAGACTCTCAAAAAGTACCCCTACGAGATCTCCCTACGGACGAGACAAATCCATCGGATCCGGACAACGAGGACCTCGTCGTGCCGTGGTAGCTATACCCCCCTTTCCTCTCGCTCTCTCTCTTTCTTCTCTCTCTCTCTCTCTCTCCTCTATCGCATAAGCGTGTTGTTGGCACTCAATAAAGTGCTTTTGATTTTGGTCAAAGCAAAAATACTTGTCCCTGTTTTCTTTTGCACCCTGAGATTCAAAGTAACGAACCATCATGACCCCTGCTCCTATGAGCAGATCGTGACAACTTGGAAGGACCCCAAGACCCAGCAGTGGGAGTCTGAGGTCCATGTGGTGGAAGGTTCCCCACAGGTTGCAGAACTGGCAGCCGTCGTCAGGGTATTCGAGAGGTTCCAGGAACCTCTGAATTTGGTAACCGATTCAGCATATGTGTCTGGAGTAACTGCCCGGGCAGAGCACTCCCTTCTCAAGGAGGTTGCTAACCCTAAACTCTTCGGGCTGCTCTCGAGGTTAGTGTACCTGCTGTCCCACCGAGAGCACCCTTTCCATGTCATACATGTCAAATCACACCAGGATCTCCCAGGGTTCATATCTGAAGGGAACCGCAGGGCAGATGCCTTGGCCATGGCCGTACGAATGGCTAACACACCTGACATCTTCGTGCAGGCCAAGCTCAGCCACCAGTTCTTCCACCAGAACGCTCCTGCCCTCAGGAGGATGTTCCACCTGTCCCTTGGGCAAGCAAGAGTGATTGTGGCAACATGTCCTAGTTGCCAAACCTATCAACTCCCATTCATGAACCCAGGGGTAAACCCCCAAGGACTGGCCAGCTGCCAGATATGGCAGACCAATGTTACCCACTTCAACGAATTTGGCAGGCTCAAGTATATCCATGTGTTGGTTGACACATTTTCCAGAGCCGTTTTTGCAGCCGCCCACATGGGCGAGAAGGCAAAAGATGTTGTCAAACACTTTCTTATGGCCTTCTCTATGCTAGGTACTCCCAAGGAGATCAAGACTGACAACGGACCCACGTATATCTCGTCCCACCTTCGAGAGTTCTTCCAGCAGTGGGGAGTGACCCACACCACTGGGATCCCTCACTCCCCCACTGGACAGACAATCGTGGAGAGGGCACACCAAACCCTCAAAAGGACCCTCCACCAGCAGCAGGGAGGAGCAGAGAACAGATCGCTTGTTGAGCAGCTCTGTAAGGCACTCTTCACAATCAATTTTTAAAATAACACCCAGGAAGAGCCCGTCCCCCCTGTATTCCGGCACTTTTCCAATTCGACCTCAGCCAAATTAAAAGAAAAACTGCCAGTGCTGGTCAAGGACCCTGAGACCCATCAGATTGAAGGGCCCCTCCCACTGATTGTCTGGGGACGAGGGTATGCGTGCATGTCCACCTCTAAGGGGCCGAGGTGGGTACCAGCCAGAAACATTAGGCCATACAGGCCCTCTAATCAAATATCCAGGAGTGTACTTCCAGGCACAGCTGGAGCAGACAGTGGAGAACAAGAACAAATCCAGTTGGCCTGGAAAAGAAGAAAAAAGAAAGAGCCTCAGCCAAGACAGAGGAAAATTCTGTGAAAGCCTCCTCCAGAAAACCAGTGAAGGACCGGACCAAACATAAGAAAAAAGAAGAAACCCCCTTCCCTGTCTTTCCCCCTGCCTTCCCTCTTGTGTTTTCCCTTACCCCCTTTTTTCCACCCCATATGCTTAAGGAAGTAAGGGGAGAGAGGATTTGTCTTTAATCCTAGATTGTTTCCTTTCAGTTAGAATCCCACCGGAAGAACCCCAAAAGATGCAGCTGCAACTCCTCCTTGTCCTGCACCTGGTCCTGCTGGTCCCAAGGGCAAACCCGTGGCTTGTGCAACAGTCAAAGGAGAATGTCTGGATAACTTTGTCAAAGTCGCTCAGCCAACAAGAATTCTGCCTTAACACCTACGCCACAGAGAACCCTATGTCAATTTGCCTGGTGGGGATTCCTTGGGAGCCCCTCGACTTTTGTGTCACCTTTGCTGATGCCCACCCAGCCCACAGCTGCGACCAATGGATAAGGACTCTCCAACATACCCAGGCTGAACCCCAAGAATTAGACCTTGTGGGGTCAGCCCAGCCTCATTTTTGTACAAAATTCGACTCCGAATACAATTGGCTTGACCCCTCCATAAAAACTGGGAGACCAAAAAACTACGTATCCCCGATTGACAAAAAATCATATGTAAAAGGCTTATGGTACAGTTTTGCAGAGAACACCCAGTCCGTGTCCATTTTGTACCTGAGGGAGCTCCCCAAGGGAGTGTTCCTTGTCTGTGGGGATCGGGCTTGGGCAGGAATCCCCTCTCAGCTGCACGGAGGCCCGTGTACGCTAGGCAAACTACCCATGTTAACACCGGGAAAGACCCAACTTCTAGCTTGGAGGAACCACACCCAATTGGCCCATCAAAAAAGAGCCACCCTAGATTTGGATCCAAATTGTAACAGTAATGTGGTATCCTGGTCTTTCTCGAAGAGAGTTGCAGCATCGATATTTTCCCCTTGGGTGGCAGCTGCAAAAGCCCTAGGTGAGCTTTCTCACCTAGAGTGTTGGCTTGGAAAGCAGGCCAATTTATCATCTAAAGCATTGTCAGACCTCCTCGCGGATGAGGAAACAACCAGGCAGGCCACCCTGAAAAATCAGGCGGCCATAGACTTCTTGTTGCTTGCACACAGTCATAGGTGTGAAGAATTCGAAGGACTTTGCTGTTTTAATTTATCTTCGCATGCCCAAAGCATCCAGCAGACAATCAAGCAAATGCAGGACCAGATTCATCAACTACGCACCGAAGACAAAGACTGGCTGCAGGACCTATTTCACGGATGGGGGATCTACAGT
Organism: Eopsaltria australis; assembly: GCA_034509425.1. Lineage (NCBI taxonomy): Eukaryota > Metazoa > Chordata > Aves > Passeriformes > Petroicidae > Eopsaltria > Eopsaltria australis. Next base: position 20,392 of record JAVTVJ010001240.1, on the reverse strand, counting down.
TGGGTGTCTCACACCTTAAGAACTTTACTTTGGACTCTGTTTATCATTTTTATTGTGTTATGTTCCCTGAGTTGTTTTAAGAGTTTCATTATGCCCCTTGTTAGTAAAACCTTCTCTTTTTATAATAGAGAAGGGGGAGATGTGGTGGTGGTCCAAACCCCTAAAACCCTTTCCCTCCCAAGAAAACTGTGGAAACCCAAGGACTAGGACCCCCCCTGGGGTGGAGTCCAGAATAGCTTGCCCCAGAGAGGGGTCGAGTTCTAAGGGGGCTGGTCTCCCTCTCATCATTTGCCCTGCTTCTTGTCACTCTCCTGCCTATCTCCCCAATTCTGGGAAGACCCCTGTCACTCAGTTCATGATTGCATTGTTCGAATCTCCCTCTCCTCCCCTCCTCCTTCCTGGTTGACCCCTGTCCCTTTGTCCCTCCCTGGTTCCTCCCCAGTGCCCCTTCGTGATTGGTTGTTACCCTCGGAATAAAGTCTGATGCCCCGCCAATCACCGGGGTCTTTCGCCCCTGAGCTCAGGCAGCTGACCTCTGTGTTACTGTGTGCCTGCTTGCTCCGGGCAGAGGAACACTCCCTTCGCAACAACTCTGGCTCTGTGGACACAGCGTGGCTGCCTATACGGGAGGCGCAGCCTGCAGCTGAGGATCCAGATCCTGACTGCAGTGAACCTGGTCAGGGGACACTCGCAGTAACTGCTGCTGGGCTGCTGACCAAAACCCTGGTGGTCAGCTGGCAAGCCCATGCCATCAGCAACAACTGATGCCTAGAGGGAGGTGTATGAGAAGTGCTTCGAGAGTGAAGCTGAAAATTCTTTTGGAGAACCATGGTTGGGGACTGAGCTAATAAATTCCCTGGAATATATGAAGAAATAGTCCAAAGGGGGAATGTGAGGTTCTAATTGCAGCCAGTGAACTGAAATACCTGGGTAAAGACAAGTAGGTGTTGAAATAAGTACAGCCTGATGAGAAGCTTGAACCAAGAGAGAGGAGAGGCTGTGACCCAGAGCCCTGGTTCCAGGGGGAATGCCAGAGAACCTGAGTTGTCAGGAGAACCGGTGTTGCTAAGCACAGAAGAAGGGATTTTCTTTGTTGCTGCAATTGAATTGTGCATCCTTAAAAAGTTACCCCATGGACTGTTCATGACCCACCATAGTGGCTGTGGGAAGGCTACTGGTGTGGCGGGGGAAATCCACCACAAGCCGATCTTTCTTCCGGGCGGCGGCTGATGGTGAGGCAGAAGACCCATAAAAAACTGTATTTTTCTTACAGAAAATCCATGGTATAAGCAAAAGAGGCTTCACTCCCTACATGAACTGAAATGAGAGCTATTTCAGAGGTGGTAAACTCACTGGAGGTCAAAGTGTTGTCTTTTGTGTGTTGTCAGGGAGAAAGAAATGGAGAGGTGGGGGAAGGAGGGGTAGTGTGAGGGGTTTTTTCTGGTTTTGCTTGTTTTTTTTTCCTTCCCCCTGTCTTAGGTACATTAATAAACTTTCTTTATACTTTATAAAGTTTGAGCCTGCTTTGTCTACTCCGAATCCTCAGCAAACATCAGGTAAATTTTGGTAAGTGTGCTGGCATTTGGCCAGAAACTCGAATAGGCCAACTGAAACCACTACACCTTTGCATTCAGTGGAAGAATTGTAAACCTTCAGTGCAAATCCCAGCGTCTGAAGCTGGAGTCTAGCAAACAAATTGCTTCAACATTTCCAAGAGCTATTCCACATCTGTAGGGAAAACCTTACTTTTCAACCCTGCCAACCCATCAAGATCACTGAAAACAGGAGGAGTTGCTTCAGTTTGGGCATTCTTGGATATTTAGCTACTTCACTGAAATACCGGAAGAAAGCTTAAAGAAAACTTGAACAAAGATCTCAAAAGCATCATTTTCCCCAGGTCAGGGTACATAAGAAAGTAGCAGTCTCACAACCACAAGTAGCGGTCACCCACAACCCTTCCCACTACCACAAGCACATTCCTGCTCTCTGCACCACCTGTCTCCTGTCTCAGTGTCCAGATTACACCTGCATCTAACACTCATGGCCAGCATTTCTGAAAAACCTGTTTTCAGCTGCTTTCCAAAGCCATGGTTGAGCCCAGCCAGGAGGTATGCAGTTCCTGAATTGAGTTGTCATAGCTACTCTGAACACACCAAATTTCTAGAAAATTTTCATCTTTGGGGAACGGAAGCCATGCTTCTAGATGCAACAGAGAGCTGGTTCTCACTCACAGCTCAAGGGCAACAGCTCTGCAAATCCCATAAAACAAAAGGTTCTGTTTACAGGGTTGTCAGTTCTTCTAATTTGAAATTTAATTATATTTAAAGAAATTTCAATAACACAGTTTGAAAAAATTTTCCAGTGTTTCATTCTGAAAAATCAAACTCAAGAGGTAGAGTTGTTGGACTCACCCCCTGTTTTTCTCTGCTTAAAATTGTTTGAAGAACATCACATGGATTTACAGATTGTTTCTTTCAACTTGAAAATGCATTTTTCTAGAAGAAAAATTTTGCCTGGGAAATTTTGCTGATCTCTCACATGTGCAGAGAATGCAAATGGACTGAAAGATCTCTCCAGCACAGTTTTAAATATTTCTTTGCCTCATAATGAAGAACTTTACCAGTGTCAGACACTGGTTGTCACCAGTTTGCCTCTAGGCATAGGCAGTTGTTTAGAGCAACAGACATCTGGGGACAATAAATTTGCTATAGTGATTGTGACTAATTCTTGTTATGTGGCTGCCAGAACATTGGGAAGCCAGTAGTACTGCTGGGACACAGCAATTTCCAGAGGCAGCTGTCACTGCTCCTATTCTCGCTAAAGAATCAACAGAGCTGATTTTCTGGGGTTTTCCCCAGCTCCACTTTGTTGGAAATCAGTTTTCTCAGTGGGATGTGATCCGTTGTGATTGGGCAGAAAAAATTATTTTTCTTACACTGCTTTGACATTTTTTTATTTGCATTCCTCACATTACAAGGAGTGTGAGGGTGTGGTGCCTAAATGAAATGAGAGCTTGGACATCTTGACTAGGACTTAGGTGGAAACAAAGTCTCTATACTCATCTTCATTATCTGAAAAGCTCTCAGTTCTGATAGGGCTGTATGGTGGATCACCCTATTCAAAACAGGAAAACTGACAGTTTCCTTCCAAGTACAAAGAAGGTTTAAACCTGCATTTGCTTCCCTCAAGGAGGCAGGCAAAGCCTGTGTGTATTCAAGGGGCCTCTGCAAGAATTCTGGCAGTGTTTTTGTTTGAGCATTAAGGCATCACACAGTGCATCACAAAAACTGTCCTTGCAGGGGATACAGGGGCCTGACTCATGTGGACACAGAGAGAGCAAGTGAATGTCCCTACAACTTGTTGCAGATTCAAGCTGCCTCACGTACAGAAAGAACCACATTTCCAGCACAGGAAGATCCAGGGCCTGGGTCAGAGGAGTGATAGACACTGCATAGAGCTGCAGTCTTGCTGTCCAGTCACTTGAACATATCAATCCATGCATGGCTATTCCAGCAACTTTCAGCAGCCTGAGCTGGGACAGCCAAAGACAGTTACTGCCTTTACAGTATTCAACGCAGGGTCAAGGACTTCTCTGACGAGACTGTGATGTTGTACAGAGTTCTTTATTATACAGATAGAGACTAAGACTACTACAGATCACTCCATGACTACTTGCTAAGACTACTCCTATGACTCCTACTATGGCTACTGCCATGGCTACTCCCTTATGGCTACTGCCCTCTACTACGCAGTGAAAATTCCCTTTATACCATCCCACACACAGGATGTGTCATCATATAAACAGAAAAGATAAACAATACCCTATAAGGTCACAACCTACAATACTCTCACATAATAGGTGCAGAAGGCCACAAACCCATGATCCTCTTTCCCATGCCCATCCCTGGTGACCTGGTTATGCTTCCTGGTCACCTCTGGGCCTAGGGAAGAGGCTCACCTCTGGGCCTTCCAGGCCTGCTTTTCTGAAACACACATAGTGTAACCCAACAGCCTTCTCCAAGATTGCCATGCATTCTACAAATATAAGTCCTGTTAACTCTTGAGCAAGATACATTCATCACTTTTAACCTATCTGCAACCTCACTTGTGTGATGAAAAGAATTCATAATGAAACACAAATAATGTTTAAGAAAGCCATATAACACCAGAAGGGAGATGCTGACAAAGAACATTGAGATGTGCTTACAAAAGCTTTCTTCACTACCTGATTGTGACCATGGAAACTCACTGATGCAAAGCTGCAGTTTGCTCTTTGAAGCAATTCTTATTTGATCTACTTTGCAGATAATCTGAAAGACTCTTCAGTTTATTGGAAAAATAATGTGGGGGTGGGGAATGGGGGGAACAGCAGAGTAACAAAGCATGAAGTACTTACTGCCTTCTTTGCCTCAGTCTTTAATAGTAAGACTGGTTGTTCTTCAGGTACCCAGCCATTTAATCTGGAAGAGAATGAAACTGTAATCCAAGGGGAAATGGTCAATTACCTCATTTGGTTAGAGCATGGTGCTAATAACACCAAGGTTGTGGGTTCAATCCTCATATGGGCCCTTCACTTAAGAGCTGGACTTGGTGATCCTTGTGGGTCCCTTCCAACTCAGAATATTCTGTGATTCTGTGACCTGTTATACACACACATATGTCTATGGGGCTGGATGGGACCCACCCAAGAGTACTGAGGGACATGAGGGGAGTGTTCACTGAGCCAGTCTGCATCATTTCTCAACAAACCTATCTGACTGGGGATGTCCCACTAGACTAGAAGCTAAAAAATGTGCTGCACATCTTCAAGAAGGGCTGGAAATAGGATTCAGGGAACTGCATGCCTTTTAGTCTGACCTCAGTGCTGGGGAAGCTCATGGAGCAGATCTTCCTTAGTGCCATCATGCAGCATGTGCAGGACAACCAGAGGATCATGACCAGCCAGCACGGGTGTATGAAAGGCAGGTTCTGCTTGACAAACCTGATGTCCTTGTAGGGCAAGGATGGATGAGGGCTGTGGATGTCACCAGTCTGGACCTCAGTAAAGCCTTTGACATTGTTTTCCATAGCATTCTCCAGGAGAAACTGCTTGTGGCTTGAACAAACACCCTCCCTGCTGGATGAAAAATAGGCTGTATGGCTGAGCCTGTAGGGTGGTGATGAATGGAGGGAAATCTGGTCGGCGATCAGTCACCAGTGGTGTTCCCCATGGCTCACTATTGGGGTCAGCCTCGTTTAATACCTTTATCACTGATCTGGAGGAGGTGATTGAGGGCATCCTTGGTAAGTTCACAGATGACACCAAGTTGGGTGGGAGTGGTGATCTGCTAGAGGGGAGGAGGGGTCTACTGTGGCTGATGGTGTGGGCCAGCCAGCTGCCCACCAGGGTCTCGGACAGCAGCCCGATGGCGGTTACAAGCCAGTGTCCCCGACCTGAGCGAGTTCACTGCTGTCGAGTCTTTACGTCCCTGGCCACAGGCTGCGTCTCCCTTTACGGTGGACACTGTAACCAAAGAGCCAGAGTATCGTGGGAGGGTTCTTTCGCCCCAGAATAATAGAGACACCGTAATGCAGTGTTAACAGCTCTCTGGGCATCCAGGCGAAAGACCCAGGGCGCCCCTTGCATCAGACTGTTATTGAGGGATTACAAACCAATCACTGATGGGCTCAGGGAAGGAACCGTGGAGGGATCAGGGCACAGGAACCAACTGGGAAGGGAAGGGGGAGGAGAAGGGGAGACCAGCAAGGGGATAGCACAATCAACTACTAACAGTGAACTTTCTGGAGCCTAAAGATGATAGACAGGAGAGTGGCAGGTGGGGACAGGGTAGCCAGCCCCCGGGAAGCTCGGCCCATCTACAGGGCAAACTACTTAGGGCTCCACCCCAGGGGAGTCCCTAGCCCAGAGCTTCCTAGTGGGGGGAAAGGGTTTTTTAGGGTCTTGGACCATCGCAACAGTCTACAGAAGGATATGGAACAGCTGGACTGATGGGCTGAGGCCAACTGCATGACTTTCAATAAGATGAAGTGACAGGTCCTGAACTTGGGTCAAAATAACCCCAGTAGAGAACAGGCTGGAGGAAGAGTGGCTGGAAAGTTGCTTGGATGAGAAGGACCTGGATGTGCTGGCTGAACATGAGCCAGCATGTGCCCAGGTGGCCAAGAAGGATAATGGCATCCTGACCCGTAACAGGACTAAGCAAGGGATTGCCCCTCTGTACTCGGCTGAGGTTGCATCTCAAATACCACGTTCAGCTTTGCGCTCCTCCCAGTAGAGGTGCTGGAGCATGGAGCTAGTAGAAAATGGAGCTTGTGAGGGGTCTGAAGCACAAGTCTCATGAAAAGCAGCTGAGGGAGCTGGGGTTGTTTAACCTGGAGAAAAGGAAGTTCAGGGGAGACCTTATTGCTCTCTACAACCACCTGAAAGGGGGGTATATCCAGGTGGGTGTCTATCTCTTCTCGCAGGTAGCAAGCAATAGGGGGAGAGAAAACTACCTCAGGTTGCATCACAATATTAGGAAAAATTTCTTCCTAATACTCACAGGCTTCCCAGGGAAGTGTTTGAGTCACCATTCCTGGTGGTATTTAAAAGATGTGTAGACACCTCACCTAGCAACATGGTTTAGTGATGGACTTAGCAGTGTTGAGTTAACAGTTGAACTTAAGATCTTAAAGGTCTTTTCCAACCTAAATAATCTATGATTTAAAACTCAAGCCCCCTGTCTAATCAATGTTAACAATGTCACAGAAACTGAGCCAACACTGCCGTTTTTCTAAACAGAAGTGTCAAAGCCCTAATATTCTTCCTAATGAAATCTGAGTAATAAAACACTCCCTACCACAGTGTTTGTCATGTGTGTTAATCTAATGGATCAGCACCTATTCTTTGTGCCCTGTAATCATCAATTCTTGCTAAAGAATCAAGGTGCACTTTGTCATATGTTCCAAGGTTTGAAGCTGCATTCAGTTAAGGATTTTTAGAGTAGACAGTGAGCCCGTTCTGACAGAGGCATATTCCAAAAATACTCCAACCTTCTATTTCCCCTGTGAAGAATTGGAGATGGTATAGAATGACATTCATCACATGGCCACAATGAAAAGAATCCGTAAGAAATGTCGACTTTATTAGCTCACCAGCTGTGCTTGCTGCCAAGCCAACCTCAGGTACCATTTCAGTTGCCCTATCACTCATGATTTCCCTTTTCCCAGGAGAGAGCTCTCATTATCCTTCAAAGAACTGAAACATACTTGAGAGATACAATAGAGGAAAAAGGCAGCAAATACTAAGCAATGGCTGAACTATAAGCATTTCTACTAAAACAGAGTATTCAACATATTTGATGAATTAAGAGACCAGTGACCCTTTGCTTCTTGAGCTATAACAATAGCAATAAAAAAAAAAAAAAAAAAAAAAAAAAAGAAAAAGACCCCACAGGTATTTCTCAGATCCCAGCCTTCCCATTTCCTGATCAATTTGTTCTCTTTCAAAATTGGATGATTGCACAAGTTATCCTGGCTTCCTGCCTTGCCATGGGTGCCCAGGTTTCTGGTGACTCTTATCCCTATTTAATTTACACTGCTGCCAAATTGCAAGACAGTTGTGAAGCCAGACAACTCTACCAAAGCAGACATTAAAGCTTTTAACAATAGGAGTGGACCAACCTCCTGGGTTTGCTGGCATTAAGAAATAGTACAAAAAGAGTGATGCTCACTCCATCCTAAACACTGATCACTCTTGTGTCATCTGCCATAAAAAAACCCCCAGTTTATCAATACCTATTTTTTCTTATTATTTTTCCAAAGACTGGAGGGTGCCATTTCTTCCCACTGATTTTTGAGGGAGTTGCAGGGTGGCTAATTGGTTATATTTAATTTCTGTAGCTGATGACACATGAGTTCCTGCTAGCAAGACCCTACTGTCTCCATGGTATTATTTATAAAGCTATGAAGCCACTTTCTATTTGGCCAAGAGAATATACTGAAAACTTGCTACTTCACTTTGAATCTCACTGTGTTCCCTGGGAAGGATTTATATTTGCCAATGACTGTTGTCAGACTGAATTAACCTGAGAATGAAAAGAAAATATAACAGAATGGAACTACAGAGAAATGATTCAAAGTGTTTGTTTCAAGTGGGAAGTAAAAACAGATTCAGGGACTGTAAAAGGATTGAGTTTGTCTAGACCAAGATTTTACAGTGGATGCAAGCTAGAATTGGAGCCCAGCACCACCAGTTCTCACTCCTGTGACCTTTAGGACAAAGGTAGTTTCAATCTGTCATATAAAGAATATACCTATGGATCAATCTACAGGGACCATCGGCATGTTTTAAATTAAAAATATTGATTCCCTTACCCCCAGTTAAAGCCCTTATGCTAAAATACTATTGCTGCTTCTGAAGCAGAAGGTGGAAACTGAGATCTGCCTACTAACAACACATATGGATAAACTATTTTTCTTGCTACCTACTACCAGTAGCTATACAAATATAACTTCCAATTTGAAACTGAGACAATTTTTTCAGATGTATTTAACTTTGCAAGTCCTGGTTTCATGTTCATTCAAGACACGACAGGTGCACTCTATTTTATACATTATAAGCAGCTTGGGGCTATACAACTTGTGCCAAAAAAGAAGTAATTATATATTTAATGTTTCCTACTTGTGATGTAGTCCCTCTTTTCTTGCTTCAAATGTGCTACATTTAGACAAGAGGTGAGAAATATTTCTGAGCCATCAGTAAATGTTCTCTAGCTGGTTTTTATGTGATATTATACACCATCAAAGACAAGCTTTCTGCCAAAGTGCTCGTTCTGTTTGCTGGTTTATCACTCTGGTTCAACTGAGACAGAGTCATTAGACAAATATTATTCGCACTCCCAGGACTCTGCCTGTTGCTTGTGACTTTTCTTAGAGGGGAAAGGAATTGGTCTGACATTCAGGCAACAACAGAAATGTGAGAGTTTTCTAACATAGATCAGATATTGATATAAAACCAAGAAAAATTAGAAATGAGTTGGCTGATTTCTGAAAAAGAAGGGAAAAACCTCAGGAGAGGTTATCACTAAGTCCTAGTGACGCTGATTACAGAGCCAGATGTGCATAGCTCATGCTCAAATCTGCCCTGTGAAGTTTCAAATTGGTTGTTAACAAAGCAAGAAAGTGCCATTAAAATCATCAAAATAAATGTAAAAGGGAGAAGGGTTTGTTTCTACTGACTATCAGCAATCAGTGGAAGATACCAATGAGAACAGTAAACATTTTTATAGTGAGTTTTAAAATATATTTCAGTTTCCCTTGTAAGCACACATCAAATTGGCAACATTCTGGCAGGTTTCTTTATGCTGGTTTATTTGGGGTGCAGTAATGCCATGGGCTCTTCATAAACCCAAAGAAAATGGCCTGTGTCCACCTCTCCCCTAAAGACAAAGAGATTCCTGTACACCTCTAAGAGCTTAACAGACATCTTCTCTTGGTCTCACTCTATGCTGGCCATTTCTGTGGTTATTTGGCAATGAGGCGAGAGTGCACAAGCAAGGCAGTAGGTAGGTGAGAGAAAAGACAAGCCAAGGAGGAGATCGCTCTCCGAGCATCGTTGCCAGGGAATGAGGAAGTTCTGTTGATAAGCCTGTCTGTGCTGATTTTATAGGTCACTTTCTAGCCCTGCTAACCTTCCCAAGGGACTACAGGACCTGAGGAGTCTCTGTTCCCTTCATCAGGAAAGGAGTAGAGCGTACTGAAGATACTAGAGATGCCTCAAGTTACGCAGGATTTCCATCAGATCTACGTGCTTCCTCTTCTGTTATGTCAGCCTGAAAAGTCCCTTCACTCTTGCCACTGCCATGTCTAAGTGCTTCTAGATACTATTTCACCTTCTGCACCTTCAAAGCCTCAGGCAGCTGAGAGACAACAGCTGAGGGGAAGTGGCAAAAGTTGCTTTACTGTAGCCCTTTCAGGAACATTTCAGACTGGTGGATTCTGTGGCTGTGGGAAAAGACTTTCCAAGACAGCAAGACTTGCCTGTCACTCTCAGAAGGATAATATTCTGTCTCAGAAGAATAACTGCTGGTAGCTCCTTAAAAATTTAGAAAAAAGTTTTGCAAGAGTGATGTGTTACAACAGTCCTGAGCAGAGAGATGCAAGGTGTTAGTGACATTTTTGGTGCAGGCACATCTGATTCCTGGATAATTTTTTTCCCCAGTTTGCAGCAAGTATGCCCAAAAGAGAAACATGAATCAGAATTCTTGCTTTGTGAGAAAAAAAAGTGTAAAAAAATAATTTTAAGTTAATGGAAACATTTCTCTTAATACATGCATTTTCTCCTATAACAGCAACTATCATTACTTTTTCTAATCATTATACAAAAGCCAACACCTTCCAAATTTCCACGGTAACAAAGGTCAGAGCGCAAGACAGAAGGAGACAAAAGGGTACAAGGAAACAGTGAAGTAATACATCTTTTCATGACAGGCAGTGGGGCCAGTGGTGGGGTACCATGACAGTACAAGCAGTTTAAGCCAGCAGAAACTAGTACCACTGCCAAAAAAGAAAGTCCAGCCCTGTCTTTTTCTCTGGTTGATTATTCTGGCTTCTGCATCCCCTGTACACCCTCCCTTTACCAGTTACTCTAGCCCAGCACAAGCATTGATGCAGAAAACAGCTAATGGAGCAAAATATAATTATTTTCACCCATGTCAACTTCCTGACTCTTCATTGTGCTGCCACACAACCATTTCTGCTGGCATATGTCAGGGGACCAGAAAAGGAGCAAAAAGTAGTGATCTGTATGGGTGGGAGGGAAGTGCCTTTCTTAGGAGTGGTGTTCTCTGTTACAAGCTCAAGTTGGCATTGAAATGTATGGCACAGTAAGTGTGGCATTTTTTATGGGCAGAAAAAGGAAGTTCAGGTTGGATAATGAATTTGCTTGTAGGCTGCTTTAAAGGAGCTCCACCCTGTGGAACACAGTGGACGGAAGAAAAAACCCAAAAGTATTGATTAAAAAGATGTAAGAAACTGCCGATATTCTCTGGTACCTTGGGTTGACTAAGGCAGGAGTCTTTAAAATGGATGAGACGTATTGACCAAGCAGGACCAAAAAAAACCAAAAAAAAACAAAAACAAAGAGAGTTTAGATGATGCAGAAAGAGAAACAAGTGAAGGGATAGACAAAAGGTGTGATAGAGATGAAACAACAGCTTTAGAAGAAAACTTCCACTATGCTTAAAATTGGACACAGGTTACTGGCAGACAAGGAAAGGGATGCATTGCTGATAGAGAGCAGAAGAAACTAATTATACCTCTTGGTATCTCAATGGCTTAGTCATTCATGCCCAGGGGATCAGTAAAGAGGCACTTGCACTTAATGCTAATCACTCCAGAAACAAAGAGAACCTATTGCCATTCTCTGACTTGCAAAGGCAGGTACATCTTAAACGCTTTGCAAGTTGCAACAACGAGATTTGGTTCGCATTAAAGAGTATAGCTCAGACAAAGTTGTTTGTGGCGACTGTGGAAGTTACCTCTGAGACTCAAGCGGTTGCAGAAGACCAAGAAGAGAAGAAAGGACTTTGGTGGAGGGCTTCCAAGACTGCTAAGTTCCCCCCTGGGACTGAAGTGACCATGGTTTAGCCCAGGGCATGGATAAAATCTCCAGGGCAAACTTACTTGGTTACTAGTTGTGTCTATCATCTCCCTGTAGAATTTGTGGGTCGGTTTCAGACGGTCAGGACAGACGAGAGATCTCTGAAGTCGGGTCTTAGAGCATGAGGTTTATTATGAAAGGGCGTGGGTGTAGGAGACCTGCTAGGGGCTGCCAGACGCAGCCCGGAGCAGGTCAGAGAAGTAAGAAAGTAAGCAAGAGAGGAGAGAAGAGTGAAGAGAGAGGATTGAAGAGATAGAAGAGAGCGAGCTTGTTGTTTACAATACAATAAATCATCTTCTGTGCTGAATATTCTAATTCTCATTAACCAATCTAGAACAAACTACAAATCTTATAACATTTGCATACAGCCTATGCGAACTATTGCATTACCATACGACATTATATTTTAAACCCTAAAAGCTGCTTTTTGGACCCTCTGCCAAGTTGGTAGGGTCTGCTCTGACCCTTGGACCTGTCTGCAAGCAGAGGGTATTGTTTAATCAAAAGGGGGATTACCTTCAGTCGGCCATGCCATTGTTTTCCAGTTGTTCAGTAACTGGAGTTTAGTATCTCAAAGCTTGTCTTCGTTTCAATCTCGCTTATAGTTTCTACATTCTCAGCATCTTTTGCCAGGTAATCATATTTATAAGGCTTTCCTATTTCATCTTCCCCAACACCTCCCCCCTTCTAGAAGGTTCCCTTTTACTCAGTGGTTGATTTACTGTTGCTTCTTATCTCCTCCCCTCTCCCCCTTCCATTGGACCTTGTTCCCTGATCCCACCCTTGTTCCTCCCCTGGACCCTCACCTGATTGGTTAGCACGTGTCCCTTTTAAGGTTGTGTCAGAGAGTATTCGGGGCTTTTTGGTCCCTGGATACCCTCTGTGGTGTGCTTTCTACAATAAAGCTGCACAGAATTCTTCCATACCAAAGGTCCCTCTTGTTTTATTTCAGCTTCAGTGGTTAGCTATCACAGCTCCTCGTTCCTGGTGCGTCGCCCTACCGGGCAAGCAGCTTCACTGGACGGTGTCTAAGAAACGCCACCAGAGTGCCCTGTAAGAGTCTGGACGGAAATCCCTACCTGCCTCACGACCATCGACAGAAGCAGGGGCCGAAAACCCAGAGACCCTAAGAGGGGGAAAAGGACTTTTGCACAATGAGGTCCAGCCAGATCTTGGTGGGATGCCTGCCAGGTGCCTGGGTGTGCTGCAGAGCGGTGCTGCTGAGCTGTGCTGCAGAGAACCGTGCCGCTCGGCTAACGGGGCGGAAAGGACTGCACAAGAACAATCTGTCTAGTACCGCTGTACCTGTACCCTAAAACAATGGGCCCTATTTCCCCACCTGCTGGCTACTTGCCCCTCGTCTCTGGAGGGATTGCCTCATCTCTTGGTTACCTGCCCCTCGCTTTCGAAAAGACTATAAAGAGACTCTCAAAAAGTACCCCTACGAGTACTCCCTACGGACGAGACGAATCCATCGGATCCGGACAACGAGGACTTCGTCGTGCCGTGGTAGCTATGCCCCCCCTTTCCCCTTTCTTTCTTTCTTCTCTCTCTCTCTCCTCTATCGCATAAGCGTGTTGTTGGCACTCAATAAAGTGCTTTTTGATTTTGATTTAAGCAAAAATACTTGTCCCTGTTTTCTTTTGCACTCTGAGATTCAAAGTAACGAACCATCACGACCCCCGCTCCTATGAGCGGATCGTGACATCAATTGGCGTCACGGACAGGATTCTGAGGCAGAAGGGGCTGCAAGGTTTTGTGTAGTTTGTAACAGGGGAAGGACGTTTTGCTCCAGCCGCACCTAGCCCGACACTCCGAAAGGGTGAGCGGTGTCTAGAAAGCAAGGGGGGCATCTCGAATTTCCCGCAAACTGCACATGCCTAGGTGAAAAGCACCCCTATACTCTGTTGAGGGTTCTGTCTTCAGAATTTCACAAAAGAATCTCTTGGTGCAAAAGGGGGAGTGTTGTGTTTCTTTTTAAGGTGGATGTGTAAGGAGTTAGTCTACTGGGTATTAGGAGAGGCAACGGACTGTAACTAAACAGAGCCTCCAGTAGACTCAGTCTCTTCGCCACTTTAGGGAAGAGAAGGGGAACACAGCCCGGCTCTCGGGACTGTGGATGCAACTAAGTTTTACCTCCCTAAAGCGGTTTTCATTGTCCCTTCGAAAACATGACCTCAAACACTAACACAAAACATACAGCTGCATTTTATGCTTTGTTAGCAAAACACAATGCCCGACCCTCTTCAGGAGGGGAGGAGTGGGCACAAAACAACTGGTTTAATTTAGAAAATGTGATTGATAGAATTCACTCTTTACAGCGTGGGTCAAAATTCAGACTTGGCCGAGATAAAGCTGTAATTTGCTCTGTACTAGGAGCATGCCTTACATCGGCTATAGATCACCGCTTTAAGCGGTGCAGTGAGCAGGAAACAATAATAGATTCCCTGCAAAACTTAGTAGAAATTTTACAGAAACAATTAGAGGAAAAAGAGAATTATATTCTCTTGTTACAAGATCTTTTGAGAGAAAAATGTCCAAAAGACTCAAGGAACACCGATCCACCACAAGACACAAAGGAAAAGGAATCACTTTACCCCCACAAGGAATTAAAACAAGTAAAAAATTGTGGGGAAAACTGTTGTCCTCATCTAAGACCTTTAATTAAAACAGAATACAACTATCTTAATGATGAGGATGATGATCCACACATTACCACTAAACAAATTCCATTCACTGCCACTGAACTAGCTAAGTTAAAAAAGGAGTATGGGCGGCTTCCCCATGAATCTGAAACAGAATATGTCTTCCGAGTGTCACTCACCGGAGGAGACCAAATTCAGTTAACTGAGCACGAAGCCAGTGGATACTGGGGACATGGAGTCTTCTTAACAACAGGAGACAGACGACACACATGGTCCCTAACTCAACGAGCAGCCTATTGGGCTGGGGGACTCAACCCTCTAGAAAGGGGAGACCCTTTAGCCATTGTTAGTACCCCTGACCGGCTTCTAGAAAGCGTTCATAAGGCTGCCTGTTTGCAGATGATACATGAAAAGAAGTTGATTCCTGAATATGAATCCCCTGTGCAAATGCCTGTGAAACCTGAAATGAAGACCCCTTTAATTCGGGGTCCCCCAGAATCACTCAAACCCACAGCAATTGTCTTACAGAAAACCATAGCAGTTGTGGGTCCCGTAGAGAAACTGGAAAAATTCCTTGAAAACCCAACAGATCGAACCGGATCTACTGATCCTGGGAATGCCCCAAATTCTACACCCTCTCAGCCGTTGGGTTCACACTTGAATTCACCTGCCAGTGATCGCAAAGTTTATACATGTTGTGAGGCTGCAGAAGATCTGATTAATTACAATAGAAAATGTGGACCTGTAAAAACCCCACAAGAGAAATCAGAGAAAACACTGGCTAGCAGGGACATTGGGGTCCCTCATAGTGAAAACCCAGAAAATAGTGGACCCCCCTTGCTTTCTCAAAGTCTGGGCAGTGAGCCTAAGCAACCCCTCCCTCAGAGCCTGGGAAGTGAGCCAAAGCAACCTTTCCTTCAAGGTCCAGGCAACGAGCCAAAACAACTTTGTCCTCAGAACCAGGTAAACTGGTTTTTGGGAATTTGGTGGAAGGATATCCCACCTGAAACCTTAACCTTTTTAGATCAGATTAAAATGCCTGAATCTAGGAAAGATCTCCAACATGCTTTAGGGTTATTGGTGTTCTGGAGAAAACGCATCCCTGATTTTTCCATAATTGCCAGACCTCTTTATAAATTGCTGAGAAAAGGGGTGAGATGGGAATGGGATGCTTCTCAAGAAGAAGCCTTACAATTGCTGATTTTTGAAGCAACAGCTCACCAAGCCCTAGGCCCTATTCACCCTACAGATCCTTTCCAAGTGGAATGGGGATTTGCTTCCTCAGGGCTGTCAGTACACATCTGGCAGTGGGGCCCTGAGGGCCCAACAAGGCCTGTTGGTATTTATTCCCATGGCTTCAGAGATGCTGAAAAAAGACACGCTATCTGGGAAAAGGGGCTGTTTGTGGTCAGCTTAGCTTTGATAGAAGTGGAGAAAATTACACAACAGCAACCGATTGTTTTGAGTTGCCCTTTTAAAGTTATTAGGGCAGCTTCTACCGGGATCCCCCAACCTGACGGGGTGGTCCAGAGGGCCTTAGTTAGAAAGTGGGATGCTCAGATTGAACACTATTGTAACACTTTCTCAATAACTGAGGGAGCTGTAAAAAACCTGGCAATACAAGAAGGCTTCAGTAGCAGCCAAGACAAACCTGCCTCAGTTATTAAGGTAGCCCTCCACACTTCCTCCGGTGAAACAGAGGGGGAAGGCAGTGCCCAAGTTGGCGAGCTGATTGCTGTTTGGAGTGTTCTCCAACGTGAAGTACAGAATATCTTTCTTGTTTGTATCTATACTTATTTCTATGCTGTGTTTCAGGAATGGACTGAGTGGCTTTCTTTTTGGCAGCAAAAGGCATGGACAGCCTCTGATGCCCTAGGAAAGGAGCATCGGACAAATACACGCTGGATAATTCCATCATTTTAACCTTTTCTGCCCCTTGGTGGCAGGCTCTGTTGTGTTTGCTTTTCACAGGAGAACTCCGAGGGACATGAAACCAGATAAGCCATGATAAGACTAGTGTTGCTTTTCTGCATCCTACCACAATACCATGGCCAATACCCAGCAGAGTGGCCGTGGTCCAAAGCTACCCTCAGGCATACTAGTGCTCAAGGACCATACCCCAAAGGTCGTCACCCAAGCCTCCTGACGGTAATACTGCACGATTCCAAGGTATACGGTCAAGATGAATGGGAATGGGACCGGAGGGATTGGGCCAGAGTCCTAAATGGAACAATTGGTGAACAAATAATGGTAGGATGCAGAAAAGTGGACGGGTCCCTTTATGAGAAAGCTTCCACCATTGCAATTTCAGGAAATTTTTTGGAACAAGATGTGACAAGTAAATTACACCCCAACATTACAGCAGAATTATGTCCCACAGCTGAGTGGACATGTAACAAACAAGCCCCCTACATATTGTGCTGCCGTCAGAAGAATGTAGGTAGCGACACTTTAGATCGTAGTACCGTTAACGTTGAAATTACAAAGCTCTGTAAGGATGAGCCCAAGGAATGCTGGCACAATTTTACTTTAACCGGGCCGACCTATGTAACATGTATTTGGCAAAATAATTCGGCAGATCAGTCAAGCCTGAGAGGTTTGGTCCACCAATTCAAAATGAGAATTGTGCCCAAGCCCACACTGAATGTAATAGTCACATACCACAATGTTGATACCCCCTTTGTGTTGGACCACAATAATGTTTTCCCTCCTTTTATGGTAACTCAGGGTGATGATGTTTCAATACGATGTAGGTTAATTACTGGAACTTTTACTGAGTCTGTACCCAGTTATAGTATGGGGCCACACAGCCAGATTTCATTTTGCAAAGTTAAAAATCGGGATTGTTGGCTAAACCTAACTGCTGTGCAGTTTTCTTATAAAGTGACATGTAGCAAGAACAATACTAACTACTGGGGGGAATTTGACATTGAAGTATTTGTGCTTACAACCCCACCACCGGTTAGGTTGAGCCCAAAAATTTTCAAAATTGGACCATATATAATCAGGAAAACAGGCCAACAACAATTATTGTTTAACCCGGTATGGTCCCTCAAACATGTCAAATTACTCATGAAAAGCAATGTTTCGGAAATCCAGCCGGCTTGTTCACCTTTCGTGCAAACTTCTTTTGAAGGGTGGACAACCTGGCTGCGAAACAGAAACTTTATTAAGAAAAGAATGCAGAGCGACATAACCGGTTTTGTGGGAACAGGATTGGGAATTTTGAATAGCATTGATTCAGAAGTGTTAATGAATAAACTGGCTACCACCACTGCAGATTTGACCAAATTACAACAACCACTGCAATCATCATTATTGGCTTTAGGAACTCACCAGTGGCTGTTATCAAACGTGCTACCAGATTGGGAAAGGATAAATGTGAATGACCACAAATTGATAATTGATGCACTTGGTGCCACACAAAATAATGTTTCTTTAGCCCTTAGCTGTATCCAGGCTCAATTGTGGATGCAGTCAGTTGCCGCCTCAATTATAAGAGAAGGCGAAGAAGGCACTTTTCCTACTGAAATTCGGAAAATAATTTGGGATAGTGCCACTAAATTTGAAAGAGAATTCCAATCGTGGTGGAACTTAGTGAATTTCACTTACAACCCTGCTACAAACACAGCCACAGCATTTGTGTTAACTATACACAATGCTTCAGTGCATTCAATCTTTCCCATTGTTCCTCTGGGGCTGAACCGGAATGGAACTATTCTTTACCCTTTTGGGCATAAGCAGTGGGCCCGTCAAATTGGCAAAAAATGGCAAACTGTGGATTTAGAAACTTGTGTTGCCCGGGAACAACTAGGGTTCATTTGCGAAAGTAATGCAAGCAGAGCTCAGGACATTTGCTTAGACACAGAACAGAATATCTGTCATTTTGAAATTCATCTTAAAGAGAATCCTGAAACAGTGCTTGTGTATATAGGCAATGGATGTGCATGCTTGAGAACTGCTTGTGACCGAGTAGTCGTAGAAAATTTAGTAATGGATATTAAAAATAATTCAAATTTTTGTGTTTGCAATTTTACTAAAAATCATAGGATGCGATTTTTCTTATTCAGCTCCAGTTACTTCTTATCACCTTTTGCAATCCAATTACTCACTGATACACCAAGTTGTGCCTACCCGCATTGGGATGAACCTTACCTTGGTAAAGCAATTGTTGCTTCATCAGGATTTAATCGAAATTTTGGAGAAGATCAAGAAGAATGGACAGAAAACCTTGGTAACTGTTCATCACAATGTAAACAAAATACATCGTGTTCTGGAAAGGGTAAGAAAGGATGCTGACCACAGTTGGTGGGATACCCTTTTTGGGTGGTCACCTACTGCCACAGGTGTCCTGAATAAGCTGTGTCATCCCATCATTGTTCTCTTGATTTTAGTTTTAGTAGGTTTTGTCTTGTCAGCAATTTTGTATATCCTGAACTGGAGAATGATGAAACGAGTAGCATACTTGACATCCATAATGAATATGCAAAATCTGGTTGATGTTTCATCCTCTGTGGACACCCCTGACGTTATTGATGCAAGGCGAGCTAAGGTGTAATAAGAAATTGGATAAATACTTTACTGCTTATTGTAATCTAAACAATTATTAATGAAATATTAAGGTATTTTTATTGTTTTGTGATTCAATCAATTAATGTAATTTTAAGGTGTAACAATGTATTAATGTAATCCTAAAAGTATAATGATTTAAATAATTATTAATATGATTTTAAGCCATAATAAGAAATTAAGCTGGCTTATTTGAATAATTATTAATGAAATTTTATTATAATAAGGCAATTGTTGCCCTGTTGATTAATATGATTTTAAGTTACAATAAGAAATTAAACTAGTTTATTTGATTATAATAAGGCAATTGTTACCCTGTTGAAATTTAAACAAAATTTTATGTGATTAAAATTGCTTATTCTTTTGCTTTCTTTTCCCTTTTCTTTTCCCGTCTCTCTTTCTCTTTTGTCTCTGTTTTCCGGGGTATGCTACTGGCACGGACGAGTCCTGAAGACATCGTGACAACACTACAGACTCCAGAAGACATCGTGACAACGCTACAGGTTCCTGACGACGATCGTGAGCCACGGGGTGGTGTAAGAGTCTGGACGGAAATCCCTACCTGCCTCACGACCATCGACAGAAGCAGGGGCCGAAAACCCAGAGACCCTAAGAGGGGGAAAAGGACTTTTGCACAATGAGGTCCAGCCAGATCTTGGTGGGATGCCTGCCAGGTGCCTGGGTGTGCTGCAGAGCTGTGCTGCAGAGCTGTGCTGCAGAGAACCGTGCCGCTCAGCTAACGGGGCGGAAAGGACTGCACAAGAACAATCTGTCTAGTACCGCTGTACCTGTACCCTAAAACAATGGGCCCTATTTCCCCACCAGCTGGCTACTTGCCCCTGGCCTCTGGAGGGATTGCCTCATCTCTTGGTTACCTGCCCCTCGCTTTCGAAAAGACTATAAAGAGACTCTCAAAAAGTACCCCTACGAGATCTCCCTACGGACGAGACGAATCCATCGGATCCGGACAACGAGGACTTCGTCGTGCCGTGGTAGCTATGCCCCTCCTTTTTTCTTTCTCTCTTTCTTCTCTCTCTCTCCTCTATCGCATAAGCGTGTTGTTGGCACTCAATAAAGTGCTTTTTGATTTTGATTTAAGCAAAAATACTTGTCCCTGTTTTCTTTTGCACTCTGAGATTCAAAGTAACGAACCATCACGACCCCCGCTCCTATGAGCGGATCGTGACATGCCCCCCTCCGACAGGGACACTTCTGGAACGTGGCCAGCTGGAGGCTGTCTGGAATCCAGGCTGGACACCAACGGCTAGTGACAGTTGTTCTATTGCATTACCAGTTGAGTATCTGAGGCACAGATGAGAGAGTTAGATACCTTGGTGTTAGCCAGGAGCAGAATCCAGTTCTGCTGGATCATGGTCCTGTGCTTTATCTGGTAGATCATACACGTTTTCAGAGTTTAATCTGATATTCATTGTACATTTAGCCATGGCTTTGGATACACTAATTAATGTAAATTAAGACCAGTTGGATAACTCCATTATATGCAACAGTGAGCTAATAATTCATAGAAAGTTAACTG
>JAVTVJ010001239.1:0-13728 GCA_034509425.1 Eopsaltria australis | reverse complement strand
TCCCTTCTTTTCAGAGCCTCCAATTCCTACCATTTCTTTCTAATATACTAAAACACATCTTAGTGGACTGGCTCTAGGCATGTCCTTGTTCTCACAAGTCCCCATCTTCTCCTTAAGTGTCTTTTATCTACTTCTGGTCACCCCTGTAGAATATTAACCACTCTTTATATACCCTCCCTGCCCTTTTTATTTTTTCACTTTTCTATTTTATTTATTTGACCAAATTTTTTTTCTCACAAAATTCTACAGTCTCCTTTCAATTTTCTTCAGGTACTATCTAATTTCTGGGGATACAACGTTTGTGTACTAAAATCCCCAAATTTTGACAACTCCACCGAGTGCTAGAATCTGGAGCTATACTCCTAAAATACAGGCACCGGGGAAAGGAATGTGTTACAGCCCCTTTAGACTCATTTCCCTTTCATTTTGTTTTCCCCAGTCTTCCTTCCACACTATTCTTGTCAAACGTGCAGTCAGATGCTTCTTTCCACACACCACTGCTCAAACATCTGCGTTCTCAATCTCTGCTCTAATTGCCTGCCAGTCGTCTCTAGTAAGAGTTGCACTCCGTGTTTGCCTCTTGTGACAAAGAGCACGTATTCCACCTTTTACACAAAGCAGACACCACTTCCCCATTCAGGCCAAAACCATGTTGCCAAGGCTAGAAAAAGCAGAAAAGCAGCAGCATGGTACACAGCAGCAGCCCTGGCTGGGAGCACACAGTGTTTGTGATCAACTCCACAAGAGCTCAG
The DNA here is from genome assembly GCA_034509425.1 of Eopsaltria australis. Classification (NCBI taxonomy): domain Eukaryota; kingdom Metazoa; phylum Chordata; class Aves; order Passeriformes; family Petroicidae; genus Eopsaltria; species Eopsaltria australis. Next base: position 12,976 of record JAVTVJ010001239.1, on the reverse strand, counting down.
CCAGGCTGCAGCTCCTCAAGGCCCAGCCCTGAGCAGCATTTCTCCCATCCTGCTGGCGCTGAAAAAGGGCACCCACGGCCAATGCACCACCACAAGGCACCAGATCACACCTGAGCACAGGCCCTCCATGCTGACATCCCATGCCATCCCAGGCCTCCAAATCCTCCAAACACTTCCCACCTCACGCCCACTCCCAGGGGCTGCGTGGGGACAACACAGGGCTCTCCAGGTGCCACACAGCCCCTGTGCCTCAGGCACTCCCTGGCCTTCCACAAACACCTCCCAGCCGTCTCTGTGCTCCTACACAACACTGAGCTCACCGCCAAGCCCAGGGGCTCCCCGGGGACATTCCAGGCCTCTCCCATCTGCCAAAGCACACCGAGCTCATGGGCTGCAGCAGGATGGCACTTGGGACATCACTGCTGTCTCCAGGCTGCTGACATTTACACAGGAATGGCACTGACTGACACGCAGCTGTGGCCAGGGCCCTTGAGCAGCTCCTCTGCTCAATCTTTGCCTCACTCTCAGCACCTTCAATCAGGCTCAGGAGCCAGAAGGAATTTCAGCAGCATTCAACACCACATGCTGCTCCCTCTCAATCCACACTGAGAGCTTTGGAAGCAGGTCACTGTCCAAGTGCCTTGACCACATTCCAAGGGAAAGCAGCCAGCCCAAAGTGTCCTGCTACAACCTCCCAGGGCTCTCTGGATTGCTAAAGAGCAGGAGGGGCAAAAGCACTCCCAGGGCTCCCATCCTCACATCCCAGGTGGTTCCAGGTGTCCAGAGATGTCTGACCTCAGCTCCACTCCCAGGGCTCCCATGGGGCTACCCCAGAGCTCTGTGGGCGTGATGAAGAGCCGTGTGCTCAGAGGCGCTCACAGTCATTCTGTGCCTACATCCCAGGGGACTTTAGTGAGCTCCTGCAGCGCTGTGTCACAGGCACAGGAGGATGTTCCATGAGGACATGCCTGTGCTCTCCGTGCTCCTAAAGAACAGTGAGGGCACAAACAAGCCCAGCGGCTCTATGGGAACAAGGCAGGAGCGTCCCGTTTGTGAAGCGCACCGAGCTCACAGGCCACAACAGGCTCTCAGTGTTGCCATGCCACGTGTCTCCAGGCTGCTCAGAAGCCCTGATGTCACAGGCACTGCCAGGGCCTCAGTGCTGCCATCCCAGCGGGTTCCACGCTGCTCAAGAGATGTGATGGCACTGGCAAGCGGCAGCAGCCGCCTCGGGCTGCAAGCTCCAGGGCTCCTGTGCCCCGGAGAGCTCCCAGTCCCCTAAATCGCACTCCTTTCTTTTTCACCATCACGTCCCAGCCGAGTACTTTTTGATGAAGGTTGGTTTTTTTTCCCTGTCGCACGCAGAGCACCGCCCCAGGCTCCCGGCGAGCCGCCTCCCTTGGCTCCGCCTGCGCCGGCCCGGCCCCGCTGGCCTGAGAGCCCGCAGAGCCGCACCCGCAGCCCGGCTGTGGGATCGTGGCGAGCGGCAGAGGCCGGCCGGAAGCGAGCGGCAGAGGCCGGCCGGAAGCGAGCGGCAGAGCCCGGCCCGAGCTGCCCCGGCCGCCGCGAGAGCGCGGGGCCGGGCGCCCTTGGCCGGCTTTGGGCTTTGCTGCTGCCGAGTGCCAAGAGGGAATTGTGCTTGGATGTTGCGGGCTGTTTGATTGTTCAGCGCGGCAGGCGGAGGTGCGGCCATGGGCAGGGCTCTTGGAGGGGAGTGTGGGAGGTGTTTGTTTCTCATTGGCAGCACCCCCCAGAAAAGGCCGCTTTTTCTTTTGCATTTGTCTTTTGGATTGGGGTCCCCAGGCGCGGGTGGCGGCGGCGGGGCCGGGAGAGGAGGAGGCTGCGCGGGGGCAGCGAGCGCGTTCGGCGAGCAGGGGGAGCCGGGCACGGCTGAGGCTGGCCACGGGCTGCGGGCGCTGCCGGGCCACGCGCGGGGTCTCTTTGCCAAGGACATTTCTGGGTGCGTCGCTTGGAGTCTTTTGCCTTGCTGGCGTTTGTCGCACGCCGGCGCCGCTTCTTCTTCAGCCCGCGGCGGGGCCGAGCAGGAGCGCAGCGGGGCGAGGGAGTGAGGCAGCAATGAAGGCGGGAGGCGGGGCAGGGGCACGGCGGCTTTGGAGAGCCGGGCCCCGGCCTTCGAGAGATGCCGCTGCTGCCTGTGCGGGCACAGGGCGGGGGGCAGGAAGTGCGGCGGCTCCCAGAGACTCCCTCCTTCCCTCCCCGGGAGCCGTGGGGCGCGGTGAGGCGCAGGGGAGGGGCAGTGGCGGTGGCGAGGGTGAGGGAGAGAGGAGGATGATTAAAGAGGCTTGAGATGTCACCGTGTGACTGCTCCTGACCTGTCTTTGGCAGCCCAGAGTCTTCTAGGATGTGAGCATGGAGCGCCTGTCACTGCCAGTGACCTTCTGGCTCCTTGGAAGCCCTGGAGAGCCCTGCGATGTCACCATGGAAGGCGTGTGAGGCTCATGCAGGTGAGCTTGGAACTCTTGAAAAACCTGACTCTCTCTGGGATGTGAGGGTGGGATCCTTGGCAGGGTCTGTGACCTGAGTGCTCTTGAGCAGTTTAGAGAAAGCTGGCATGTCCCCATGGAACTGTTGTCCCTGCTGGTGCCGTCAGAGTTCTTGAGCAGCCTAGAGACACATGGCATGTCAGCCCAGAGCTGCTGCCATTGCCTGGGATCTCACTGATCTTTAGGAGCACAGCAGACGCTAGCATGTCACAATGGAAGCCCTGGGAGTGCCTGTGACAAAGCGCTTCTTTAGCAGCCTGGAGAGCCCTGGCATGTCCCTGTGGAGTCCCTGTAACAGCGTGGGACCTCATGGTTCTTTTGCAGCCTTCAACAGCCTGGCAATGTCACCATAGAGCTGCTGGGAGTGCCTGGGACAAGACAACTTTTTCCCATCATGGAGACTTCTAGGATGTCAGTGTGGAAGGCGTGTGAGTGCCTGTGACATGGCAGCTGCTTAGCAGCCTAGAGACACTTGTGATGTTGCCATTGAGAGCCTGTGACAGCCTGTGAGGTCAGTGTGGTTTGGCAAATGGGAGACTCCTGGGATGTCCCCGTGGAGCCCCTGGGACTGCCCATGACCTCAGTGTTCTTTAGGATCATGCAGAGCACTGGGATGTCACCCTAGAAGCTGAGTGAGTGTCTGTGCCAAATGGGCTCCTTAAGATGTAGAGAGCCCTGTGTTGTCCTCATGGACACTGGTGACTGCCTGTGACCTGCCAAGTCCTTGGAAGATGCAAGAGCTCTGGAATGTCCCAGTGGATGGCCTGTGCCTGTGTGTGAGCTGGACTTTTGAGCAGGCTGGAGACAAGTCTGATGTCAGCATGGACTGGAGTGGGGGGTGGTGGTTCAGGGAGGTAAGGCTGGGGGAGGAACGTGTGGCAGGGCTGGCTTGGAGCCGCTCAGGCACGGGGTGGGCAGGGACAGCACCAGAACCCAGGCCTGGGAAACACTCGTGTCCCCCACTGGCCAAGTCCGGTCACGGGCAGCAGGTCTGCCCTCCATTGGGATGGGAGGTCACGTCACCCCAGTGGGACAGGGGACCAGGTGTACTCCCTGTCCCCAGCATGTCAAATCTGGTCAGGGAAGGCCAGGTCTACTCCCTGGGCTCTCAGCCATGGTCTGCCTGCTGCTGCCATGGGAGGCCTTCCCTCCTCTCCCGGTCAGGCCAGGTCTGCTCACCAAAACAATGGCAGTTGTGGTATTTCAGCAATGGCCTGGATTCCAACAGGGGATCACCCCACAGTGGCTGCTGACTGTACCCCAGGCTCTACAGGGTCTTCTTTCCCCACTGAGTCCACCAAGCCTGTTCCCTTAGCTGTGGTTTCACTGGATAGTAGGTAGGGACAGTGGGAATCTCATCCATCCATTCATGTGCATGATTAATGAGATGCTGAGGCATTTGGCTGTCTAACAGACGTATATTTTCATATATGCCCTTTCCAGGTTAGGTGTAGGTGGCCCATGCACCGTGGTCAGATCCAGTACAATTTGGTCCTGATTAAGGGTTGAACATAGGTGGCCTGTCCTGGCTGCTTTGCTCACTTCTGTCTGTAAATGCTATTCCTCCTTGAGGCAGGTCTAGTTGTTAGATCCTCATCCAGCTTGGGCTATCTGGCCAACCCTTCCCACTGGGTGTAAAGATGGAAACTCTCATCAGTCTGTACCCAAGAGTTACAAAACTCCAACCTCACTAAATCAGCCTTCTCTTGCAGCAGTGTAGAGGGTGCAGGTGTAAAATGTATGGCCAGGAGTTCCTTCAAATCTGAAGGATCAGTTGATGTGGCCGTTCATACATGGAATAATCGTATGGACTGCACCATTGTGCACATTTGTGGGTTTAGTCAGTCCAGTTGAGGGTGGTCTAAGTCAGCAGCAGACGCTCAGCTACTGTTGAGCTGTGTTGATCTAATGCCCATGGAGCAGGCTGTGGGTAGTGAGGTCCTTAAAGGTGCTACCAAAAAATTGATTTCACCTTTTAGTGAAGCTGTTGCTGGGTGGCGAGTCTAAATGATGGGAAGGGGTGTCGCAGTAGAGACGGACACACGACACGCTCATAATCCAAGGACAGAAAAGTTTTTTATTATTCCCTGTTAGTAGTTTTATAGCTTTTTCTCAGCTACTGTGGTTTGTTCTGATTGGCTGCTTAGCAAACAATGACAGGGCTGTCTGCAACACAAGGACCATTGAAAGAGCAAAACAATTGGCTATAGAAGCAATTAGTTCCATATTGTAGTCAAGTTCCTTCTGGTACACTCTTGATGTTCCACAGCAGAAACATCTTCTCCATGTGTGAAGAACATCTACTTTGATTCTCTTCTTGGCTGTCACGGTGGCTTTCATTGTGGCTGCAGCTTGTCCTGGAGTTTTCTCACGGGTAGATTTTGACTGTTTTTAAGTCAACCTCTGTGAGGCTTTCAGACCAAGTGTCAGCCTCATCAAACCCCATCAAGTGGTATCTGTTCCCACCTCTCTCACACTGGGGCAGAGGTTAACTGAGTGAGTGCGAGGGTGTCTGGTGGGAGCAGTGCAACTTCCATGGCAAGGCCCCATTAGTAACTATGCTCCCATAGTTTGCTGGATAGTAGGTAGGGACAGAGGGAATCTCTTTCATCCATTTGTGAGCATCACTAATTAGATGACGAGGCATTTGTCTATTTTTTGAACACATCTAAGTACTGTATGTTCCTTTTCCAGGTTAAGTGTAGGTGGGGTGGGGGTTCAGCTCTGGGCTCTTCCCCCTTGGCTTCCTGTTCCTGAGCGAATCCTCATTAGCTCCTTTCCCTCCCATGACTGATATGCTCAAATCCAGGGGGTCACCACATCTGAGCTGAGGTCACAAGCCCAAATCTGTGCTGCCCCGTGCAGGTGTTTCAGTTCCTTTGGAGTTTTTCAATTCCATGGCTTCCTGTTGCTCTGCATACATAGGTAAGCAGCTGGCATCTAACCAAGGGGAGAGAAGGGAGGGCTGCAGAGGCTCTGGTGACAGGGGAGAGCAGGGGAAGATCTGCCCTCTGCCCAGCCGCGTGCTCGTTCCCCTGGCCCAGCCTTCCCATGCAGCTCGTGGCTGGAGGGTGCCCAGCAGAGGAGCTGCTGTGCTGGAGCACGGCGTGGAGGGGAAAGCCCCAGTGCCCCGGGCTGAGGAAGGTGCTGGCAGATGGACAGGAAAGGTGCAGCATCCACTGTCACCGAAACCCGGGAAATAAACTGTCCAAATAGTTGGAGAGGTTAGAGAGCTGACATTCCTTTATCAGCAGTGCTGGGTGCATGGGGACTTCTCCTCAAAGCGTGCATGCTGAGACCAAGGTTTATATTCCTGAAACTAATACTTAGTCATCACTCTTTTGAATCCATGCGTCTGTGCTAATTATTTCCATGGGCTTGTTTGGATATGGTTCCAGATCTTCGTCTGATGATGCTTTTCTCCTTGAGAGTATCTCAAATATCAAGTATTGATGTACTTCTCTTACCATTCTTTCTTCTGACAGCCAGCCCTCCTTCTCAAATCTAAGACAGCAGCTTGTACATATGAATCACTGATGCAAGGAACCAAGGACATCTTAGGTGGAACGTGACTTCTTAGTGACAGACGTAGGGAGTTAGCACAAGGCCACACTGATCTCTGGCATTTGTGCTGAGCCCTGTAGGTACAAAACCAACAGGGCCCCTCACTCACCCGTCTGCAGGGGCTGCAGCGTGGGCACCTTTGGGGGGCTCTGCTGGGGAGATGCTTTCCTGGGGAGCCCTGTGCTCCTCCCAGGCCACCTGGCTGTCGCATCTTCCATGAATGCCTTCTCCTCTTTAACAAAGATTAAATCCAGTTTAAATAATTCATTGTCCTCATCCCTAAGGTGTGGTTCTGGAAAACAGTCCAATTCTCCTTCTTAGCATCACAGCTAAGGGTGTCCCAGATGGAATTGTGTCATTTCATCCTGGCATCCTGAGTAATTGGGCAGTTTCCAATGATACGGGCGGAAGTCTCAAACTCAGTGCCACAATGCCTGCAGGATCTCACGCAGTCTCCATGTCTACCCCTTGCCAGGAACTCTCTTGTAGGGTAGACGTTGGCTCTCAATGGAAGCACAGTAATCAACTTGCTGTGAGGTATGCCTCTGTAGGGTGTTATCCATCCATTACTGATCTTATCATTCTCAAAGTTCTCAATACCATGGCCCTGGACAACCAGCTGTTTGCATTTCTGGAACTCGGTCTTCTGCCAATTGCAAGGTCTTGGATAGCGGAATTTTTGGACTGGTGCCTCCCATTCTGACAAACCTTCATCACAACCCACCACACTCTCCAATCTTGGAATAGGTTCCCAGATTTGCAGGATGGACTCTTTATTTCCTCCAGCTCTTACCCACAATTCCTCATACAACAGTTCCAGACAATCACCTTTCAAAAATGCCACAGGAGCCTCATCCAAAAACTGTGCAAGTCTATGCAGGCTCCGCACTTGCATGCTGGGAATAAGCACCGCCAATTTCAAGATACCTAATCCCCCATCTTTACAACTAGAATACAAGATCTTGTAAGTTGGCACTGCTGCGCACGTGCCCAGCCTCCCACTTATTCTACACCTCTCATGTCTCTTCCCAGCGCCAGACTAGAGTCAAGCTCAACAGGGTCTTCTTTCCCCGCTGATTCCACCAAGCCCATTCCCTTGGCTGAGGTTTCGCTGGATAGTAGGTAGGGACAGTGGGAATCTCATTCATCCATTCATGCACATCACTAATTAGATGATGAGGCATTTGCCTATCTAATAAACATACTAAATGCATATGTTTGTTTTCCGGGTTAAGTGAAGGTGGCCCGTCCACCTGGTCCAGATCGGAATTTGTAATGCCTAAATACGGGCGGGTGACACAGTATGAGCAGAATGAAAAGCCCCACTGGTGTCCACCCCTCCTTATCCTTGATGAAACGTCACATGCCAATTCTTATTTATTTTACAATTTAAAGAACAATGTATCGAGCTTGGCTGGTAAAAATATGTACAATATCTACAGAGGATAGGAGCGCTCTGGATGCTAGGGTCTTCTCTAGCCTCATTTTAGAGAGGCCGAGGGCCGATAGCAACTCAGAGTTCTTTTCGTACCACTTTCCCCACGCTCCCAAAGGGAAAGCCCACTAAGTCCACAACAATGGCATTAGTCAGCTCTTCCACCTGGTTGAGGAGGCGCTGATATTTTATTATCTTCTCAGCCGCTGCATCCTTCAAAGAGGAGTTGCTGTGCTCATATCTGACTGTCACGTCCACCACAATTGCCTTTTCCTCCTTCACAAAGATTAAATCCGGTTTAGACAATTTTTTATCCTCATCTCTGATATGTGGCTCCTGGAAAACAATCTAATTCTCCTTAGCCTCACGGCTAAGGATTTCACAGATGGGATTGTGATGTTTGATCCTGGCATCTTGAATAATTGGACAGTTCCCAATAATGTGGGCGGTAGTCTCAAACTCAGCACCACAATGTCTGCAGGATCGTATGCAGTCACCGTGCCTACCCCTCGCCAGGAACTCTCTTGTGGGGTAGACATTGGCCCTCAGTTGAAGTGCGGTTATCAGTTCCTGTGGGGTATGCCTTTATAGCGTGTTAACCACCCATTACTGATTTTATCGTTCTCAAAGTTCTCGACTCCATGGCCCTGGGCAACCAGCTGTTTCCATTTCTGGAACTCTGTCTTCCACCAATTACAAGGTCTCGGGTAGCGGAATTTTTGGACTGGTGCCTCCCACTCCGACAATTCTTCATCCCCACTCACCACACTCTCCAAACGTGGAATAGGCTCCCAGATTTGCGGGATGGACTCCTTCACTCCTCCAACTCTTACCCACGACTTTTCGTACAACGGGTCCAGATGACTGTCTTTCAAAAATACTTTAAGAGTTTCATCCAAAGACTGTGCAAGTCGATGCAGCCTCCGCGCCTGGATACTGGGAATGCGCGCCACCAATTTCAGGATACCTAATCCACCGTCCTTACAGCTGGAATACAAAATACCATCACACATAGAAGGTGGAAGATGAAGCCACCCTTTAACTGCAGTTCGAATTTGCAAGTCAAGGGATTCTAGGAGCCCCGCTGTCACCTCGGTGTGGTCAGCCAGATATACCAATCTCTGGATGGTATAAGTCCTTAGTATATCCACCTTCTGAAGAGGTTTAAGTGGTGCTTCCCCTATCTGTTGGAGCCATTTCTCTAATTTCCCAGGCAGACCTGGTTCCGCAAAGCCAGTCCAGGGATCTACCCAAGTGCCAAAATATTTCTCAGAGTGTCCTAGATCAATCATATTGAGGGGGGTGCCACCTATAGTCGGTATAGGACAATCGTTGATGGTATACGCATCTTTTGTGGCTTTGATGTAAAAGCCATGACATTTCTCCCCCTGTGTTTTGAGGCCAGTACGATCACAAAAGGCCTCCAAAATTTTGATGTTATCCTGCATACCATCCCAGGAGTCACTCAATAACACAAGGTCATCAGCAAAAGCCATGGCCATAATTTTCATCCCACCATGATGGAACCCTTTCCCAATTTGTTCCAACTTACACAGAAGAGGATCGATAGCAAGGTTGAATAACAAAGGTGACATAGGATCGCCTTGCTTGACACCTGTAAGGATCTTAATGGGGTCCGTCTGGCCCTTTTCTGTAGTAATGCACGTTGTGATGTTCTCGTACATTTAACCAATTAGATGGATCAGATGGGGTCAAGCCCCTCTGTTCAAGACCCTTAATAATATGCCGATGGCATACTGTGTCAAATGCTTTGGCAATGTCTACAAAAACCACCCCAAGGTCTTTGTGCTCCGACTTTGCGTATTTAACCACAAGCTGTAATAGCTTGAGGTTTTCGGAACACCCAGATGCACGAATGAACCCCCGCTGTCTGGGGTGAATCAGACACGCTCGGTCCAGCCTAGCTGTCAAAATCCTAGAGAACAACCTAAGCACCATAGAGGCTATGGTGATAGGTCTCCAGTTGTTGACGTCCCGAAGTGTCTCCAGATCAGAGGACTTGGGAATCAGGACAGTCTGGCATGTCCTTAGTGCATCCGGAATTGTTCCTGTCACGAGCCAGAGGTTGAAGCTGTTACTCAACAGGGAATACTTTGGGTCCCATTTATTCAGATGACCCACCGTAAACCCATCCGGCCCTGGAGCTGAGGTCCTCTTAACCTCCTTCAAGTTCTTTTCAACCTCTTTTTCTGTAATGAGAGCCCAAAACATGGTGTTATCAGCTTCCTTATATGAAAGGAGGGGTTCAAGGCCCTTGAACTCAGCAGATGACTCCCATCTTGCTCTAAATTTTGAGTAGACAATGTCAGATGGAATATCGCATTGCAAGGCGTCTGAGTTATCCAAAATAACCCTTACCCGTCTCCCCCTATGCAAGTCAAACAATTTCTGATAACGCAGATATTTCCCACGCTTCTTAGCTCTTTTCTGCATCCAATTAGCTGTTTTCCTGGATGCTTTTTGGCTCTGAGACCTTTGCGATCTAGAACCCCTGGATTTAATCTGGCTTAGCAAACCCAAGTCTCCGAAACATTCCTCATAACAATCATTCACCACTTTCTGCGGGTCTTCCCCTGCCAAAATACACTCAAAAGCCCGCATACACCTGGTGAATCTGCCCGCCGATAACCCCTTCTTGATGGAATCCCAATAATGGAGCTTCAAACGTCCCTCTTTTGGCAAAGCAACCACCTGGGCTTGGTCTTCTGTGCCCTCTTGGAGTACGCCTTCCTCTCCAGTTGCAACCACATCTGAGGGACTCTTCATAAGAAGGCGCCTCTTATCACTGATTTGCTTTGTTGTCTTAGATGGAATATGCTCCGCAATCAACTTATTAATATTCCTGTTACCAGCGTACGTCACCATCAGGCGTTTCAACAGGGCTTCTTCCTCCTCAGTCCACACCTTATTGTGGGCTCCTCTCAAAGATGACTCTTTTGGACGGGAGGCAGCAATCCTTTCCAGGTTCCTCACAAGAGGATGCATTGACCTCTTGTATTGGCCCAGCCCAATTTTGGTCGGGAACCCTTTCTGACAGACCTCACACACCCATGCGCCCATGGGAACCACACAAACCTCCCCTTTGCAATGTGGGACATGGCAGACAATACTGTGGTACTTCAGATTTTGTCTACCACATTTCGAGCACTTAAACCAGATCTTTTTCTGCCCATGCGCACGTTGGAGATGGTCAATAAGTCCCAGCATCCTTGTAAACCGGGTAGCACAGAGTGGACAAGATGGAGTTTTGTCCGGGACGGACACCACAGGTGTTGCAACAGGTGTCACACCCTCCTTGTTCCCGGGAGGAGCCTCTGGTGTTTTGGGCTCCTCACCATCCCCTTGGGCATCAGCACTTCCCACGCTTATAGGAGGCCGAGATGGCAAGGCCTCAAATGGCTCTGGGAATTTGGCCAATTCCTCCCTTACATTTGCCAGATTGATCCCCGGTTCATAACCGAATTTGGAGTTAACAAACTCCAAGTTCACTAGATGGAGCCCAACATCTTCCAGCTGGGAGGCCGGAGATGGCACAACGTTGGCCGATTTGACCCTGTGATCCAAAGGGTCTGTTTGCGTGCCCGTAGATATGTACCTTAGCCCGAGCGATTGCACCATTGTCAAATCAAAAGTTCAAGTAAAGGACAGTCCAAGTGAGGGTATTTTCAGTCAGTAGCTGGCCCTCTCCAGACTACCAACTTTGCCCAACTTCGCCTGTGGACAAGGCTTTAGGAACAGCAACAGAACTGAACCAAACAATTTCGTTTCTGCAGGATCGTGAAACTCCCACTGGGTGGCAAGTCCAGGCAATAGGGAGGGTAGATAGTATCCCTCACTCACACTGGGGCGGAAGCCGACTTAGTTACCCAAAGGGTATCCAGCGGGACCTCAGGCAGGTGCAGCTTCCACGGCTGAGCCCAATTAGTAACTATGCCCTCATCTTGGTGGGAGTAACTATGACTCTCTTAAGATGAGGCATCTAACAAACATACTAAGAACGTATGCTTCTTTTCCGGGTTAAGTGAAGGTGGCCCGTCCACCTTGTCCAGATCCAAATTTCATAAGCCCAAATATGGGCGGGTGACACGGTATGAGCGGAATGACAAGCCCCACCGGTGTCCGCCCCTCCTAATCCGTGCGAAATGTCACAAGCCATTTATTTATTTATTTAACAAATGAGGCATCTAACAAACATACTAAGAACGTATGCTTCTTTTCCGGGTTAAGTGAAGGTGGCCCGTCCACCTTGTCCAGATCCGAATTTGATGAGCCCAAATATGGGCGGGTGACACGGTATGAGCGGAATGACAAGCCCCACCGGTGTCCACCCCTCCTAATCCATGCGAAACGTCACATGCCATTTATTTATTTAACAATTTAAGGTAGAATGGAACGAGCTTGGCTGGAAAAGATATGTACAATATCTACAGAGGATAGGAGCGCTCTGGATGCTAAGGTGCGAGCGGTCTTCTCTAGCCTCGTTTTAGAGAGACCGAGGGCCGATAGCAACTCAGAGTTCTTTGGAAACCACTTTCCCCGCACCCCCAAGGGAAAGCCCACAAAGTCCACGACAATGGCGTTGGTCAATTCTTCTATCTGGTTGAGAAGGGGCTGATATTTTCGAACCTTCTCAGCCGCAGCATCCTTCAGAGAGGAGTTGCTGTGCTCATATCTGACTGTCACGTCCACCACAATTGCCTTTTCCTCCTTCACAAAGATTAAGTCCGGTTTAAACAATTCATTGTCCTCATCTCTGATATGTGGCTCCTGGAAAACGGTCCAATTCTCCTTCTTAGCCTCGCGGCTAAGGATTTCACAGATGTTATTGTGACGCTTGATCCTGGCGTCTTGAGTAATTGCACAGTTTCCAATTATGTGGGCGGTAGTCTCAAACTCAGCACCACAATGCCTGCAAGATCGTATGCAGTCACCGTGCCTACCCCTCGCCAGGAACTCTCTTGTGGGGTAGACATTGGCCCTCAATTGAAGTGCGGTTATCAACTTTCTATGGGGTATGCCTTTATAACGTGTTATCCATCCATTACTGATCTTATCATTCTCAAAGTTCTCGACACCGTGGCCCTGGGCTACCAGCTGTTTCCACTTGTGGAATTCTGTCTTCCGCCAGTTACAAGGTCTCGGATAGCGGAATTTCTGGACTGGTGCCTCCCACTCCGACAATTCTTCTTCTCCAACCACCACATTTTCCAAGCCTGGAATAGGTTCCCAAATTCGGGGGGTGGACTCTTTTACTCCTCCAGCTCTCACCCACAACTTTTCATACAAGGAATCCAGATGGCTATCCTTCAAAAATACTTTCAGAGTCTCATCCGAAGACTGTGCAAGTCGATGCAGCCTCCGCGCCTGAATACTGGGAATGAGCGCCACCAATTTCAGGATACCTAATCCCCCATCCTTACAACTAGGATAAAACAGGCCATCACACGTGGAA
>JAVTVJ010001238.1:0-143056 GCA_034509425.1 Eopsaltria australis | reverse complement strand
ACAGACAAGTCCAGTAACCAATAGCAGGAGCTTGGGTCCGTGGATTGGTGGTCCAACTGCTGCCCCTGGGAGCTCCGGGGGGAAACCCTCTGTCCGTGGAACCTGTCCGGAAGTCCTCTGGTTCCGAACCACCGCAACACACATCCATTGCCTATATACACAAGCACTGTTTCAGGATTCTCTTTAGGATGAATTTCAAAATGACAGATATTCTGTTCTGTGTCCAAACAAATGTCTTGAGCTCTAATTGCATTACTTTCACAGATGAACCCTTGTTGTTCTCGGACAATACAAGTTTCCAAATTAACAGTTTGCCATTTCTTATCAATTTGACAGGCCCATTCCCTATGCTCGAAAGGATGGAGAATCGCTCCATCATGATTCAGCCCTAATGCAATGACAGGGAATAATTGAATGCACTGAAGCATTACGTATGGTTAGTACAAAGGCTGTGGCTGTGTTTGTGATAGGGTTATAGGTAAAATTCACTAAGTTCCACCATGATTGGAATTCTCTTTCAAAATCAGTGGCACTGTCCCAAATTATTTTCCTAATTTCAGTAGGAATAGTGCCTTCTTTGCCTTCTCTTATAATTGAGGCAGCAACTGACAATTGAGCCTGGATGCAGCTAAGAGCCAAAGAGATGTTGTTTTGTGTAGTACTGAGTGCATCAATTATCAATTTGTGGTCCTTCACATTTACCTTTTCCCAATTTGGTAATATGTTTGATAACAACCACTGGTGGGTTTCCAAGGCTGATAATGACGACTGCAGTGGTGGTTGTAATTTGGTCAAATCTCTAGTTGTGGCAGCCAACTTATTCATTAATACTGCTGAATCAATGCTATTCAAGATATCCAATCCTGTTCCCACAGCACCGGTTATATCTCTTTGCATTTGTTTCTTAAAAGGATTCTGCTTTGGTAACCAGGTTGTCCACCCTTCTAAGGAAGTTTGCAGAAAAGGTGAACAAGTTGGCTGAATTTCTGAGACACTGTTTGGCATAAACAATACTTTTTGTTGTTGGCCTTTTTTCCTGATTATATATGGTCTGATTTCAAAAATTCTAGGGCTTAACATAACCAGTGGTTGGGTGGTAGGTATTACAACATCAACTTCGAGTTCCCCCCAGTATCTTGTATTGTTTTTACCACACATGATTTTATGGGAAAATTGTACAGCAGTTAGGTTTAGCCAACAGTCCCGATTTTGAACTTCACAAAATGAAATACGGCCATGAGGCCCAATGCTATAACTGTGTACAGGTTCAGTAAAAAGTTCAACAATTAATTTACATTGTTTTATAACATCATCAGCTCATGTTACCATAAAGGGAGGGAAAATATTATTCTTGTCATCCAACACAAGGGGAGTGCTTATACCATGGTATGCAACTACTGCACTCAGTATGGGTTTTGGCCATGGCGTTGTGGTAGGATGCAGAAAAGTATCACTAGCCTTATCATGGTTTATCTGGTCTTCATGTCCCTCAGAGTTCCCCTGTGAAAAGTAAACACAACAGAGTCTGCCACCAAGAGGCAGAAAAAGTTAAAATGATGGAATTATCCAGTGTGTATTTATCCAATGCTCTTTCCCTAGGGCATCAGAAGCTATCTATGCATATTTATTCAGAGGGGTTTTTAGCACTTGTGGTACTTACCCTACAGTAGGGAGGTCCACTAAAACAGGTTGTCCAGGATAGTGTGCTGGATTTTTAGAATCATCTGGTTCCTGCAGTGAGGGAATTATGCTTAGAGCTGTTGGGCAAAAGGCAGTGATTTTTGGACACCCATTTACCCCCCATCTATCATTCACACCTTTCACAGCTTCCCATAGCCGAACATCCCAATTTCCCTCCTGTGGTCTCAAAAATCGTTTTAAAAGACCATTGGTCCTTTCTACAATCCTGTTAGCTTGAAGATAATAAAGGGTGTGAAAAGTCCATTTAATCCCTTCACCTTTTGCCCAGTTCTGCACAACTTTGGCAGTGAAGTGAGTCCCATTATCAGATTGAATTTCCTATGGCTTTGGGAAAGTTCCAAACCATCCATGCAATGCTTTAACAGCATTTTCTCCAGTAGCTTTTTTAAAGGCATTGGCTTGGACTAGCCCAGATATTATCTCTACTCCTACCAACACAAAGTGTTTACCTCCTGACTTCTTAAAGGGGCTGATATAATCTACCTGCCACGCGTCCGATAAGCCTTTACCCTTGCTTAAATACAGAGGGTCATCTTCCAAAGGGTGTCCTTCCAGCCGTCTGTGACATTGTTGGCAGGCTGATATGCATGTTTTACACATTTCTCTGGTAACAGGCCAACCGCGAGCAAGAGCTTCTTTGTACAAATCTTTTGCACCCGTGTGTTGTCTTTTTACATGCAACCATTCTAATAAGTGCTCCCAGTCCTCTGTAATTTGATCCTTTTTTCACAGTGCTTAATTTTGCTAACTCATCGGCTTTATTGTTCCACTCTCCTGCTGTATTTCTGTCTATCTGGTGAGATGCTACCCACCCCAGGGCAAAATTCCCTTGACTTGCAATATTTAGAATTTCCTGCCACTTTTCCTTTTGCCACACTGGAATTCTGTTAACCTCCCAATCATTTTGCTGCCAAAAAGAAAGCCACTCAGTATATCCCTTAAACACAGCATAGGAATCAGTGTAGATACAGACAAGAGACGTATTCTGAACCTCATGTTGGAAAACACTCCAAACAGTTATGAGCTTGCCAACTGTTGAAGGTTGGATCTAGTTCTTTTCCTCAGGAATTTTTCTCCCATGGGTTGCTGAGACACAAATGACTGGGTACTTAAAAGAAACAAAGCACAAGGCTGTAGCCTTTCTCCTTGGCAGGGTGGGGCAAAATTGCCCCTCATGAAAGCCAGGCTGACAACGCGAGATTTGGAGACTGAAAAGCAAGGGCAGGGGGGAGGTCACGCTCTCTTGCTCGGGACCCTCGGAGCTGGACGGTCGGAGCTGCTGTTTACTGAACCCACAGCGCCCTGAGAAGCCAGCGCAGAGCTGCCGGTCTGTCTGCTGTGAGTCTCTGCCCTCTGCCCCATCCGGAGCCGACCTGCCTGCCACCAGCCCGCTCTGAGTTTTCTCCGCTACATTGTAGCGGGGTTTTTCCCTGCACGTGGAGACCCCTTACCGTCCCAGCTCCCTGTGTCCGGGGATCCTGCTGCGGCACCCGACACCAGCTGCCCCCTCCCGAGGGTCCTGTGGAGCAAGGGCTCTCCTCCATCCCTCCGTGCTTGGGCAGTCGCCATTGCCGTGTGCTACCTGAGCTCATGCCAGAGCACCCCCTGCAGCCACCGGGGAATCACCGCACCCAGAGCGCCCCTGCAGCCACCGGAGAATCACCGCACCCAGAGCGCCCCTGCAGGCTGTGACTGGAACTGCACCAAAGGGAAAAGGTGCCTGAAGCCGAGCAGGCTGCCACTGGGTTTCTGGTTCTGTTTGTTGGTCAACGTTATAGTTGTTGTTATTTGTTATCCTTGTTTTAGATAGTAGTAAAGAACTGTTATACCTATTTCCATATCTTTGCCTGAGAACCTCTGGATTTCAAATTTATAATAATTCGGAGGGAGAGGGGTTACAGTTTCCCATTCCAAGGGAGGCTCCTGCCTTCCTTAACAGACACCTGTCCTTCAAACCAGGACAGATTTTGGTGCCCAACGGTGGGGCACGATGGCATCGAGGGGAAGAAGGATAACAGTTCTTGAGTAACGCAGTTTTTGTGTGCTGGATATAGGAACCTCATTAGGTTGCACCATGTGGTCTAGCTTATTCCAGTTCGTATGGCAAGTGGTCACAGCTGTTTCTCTTCCATTTGCAGCCCCATATCTAAACATGGGCCGTATAACTAAGGCTACAGTAGCTGTTATACAGTTTGTGTCATGGGTCAATAAGGTGAGGAATTCATAGATTTTCAACTTCCTCTGGAAGGCAGGCATGTAGATTCACAGCTACCACACATTAATGACATGTTTTCAGGGTTACTTTAATAATGGTACCTACTGCGAGGAAGTGACACCAAAAAAAATGTTCTCACAACCCTTCACCCAGCTCTTTGGGCCTATCCCGCCAATCTTTGAGGGGTTCAAATCTTCTCTAAATGCTAATGATACCATACAGTGGCTGGTGTTGCTGATAGGCCTGCTCTATTTAGCATTCAGGGATAAGGGGGTCTGACTTGGATAGCCACTCTGACATCTACCCCAGACAATAGGGATGGGGCCCCAGAACCTGACATGGCCCCAAAGACTAGGGATGCTGCCACAGAAACTGACCTGGCCCCGGAAACTAGGGATGCTGCCACAGAACCTGACACGGCCCCAGAGACTAGGGATGCTGCCACAGAACCTGACACGGCCCCAGAGACTAGGGATGTAGCCACAGAACCTGACATGGCCCCAGACACTAGGGACACCATCCCAGAACCTGACATTGCCCCAGACACTAGGGATGTTGCTATAGAGTCTGACCCGGTCCCACAACCCACCTCAGAAACAACCCACCTCAGAAACAACCCACCCGGATCGGGTGGGAGTCCTGGTGAAAGAGATACGCGAAATGGGCCAAGTGCTGAAGGAATACACTTGCCCAGCTGGTGGGAAACCCTTCCCCTACCCCAAAGAGGGAGAGTCTAATGGGGCAGCAGAGGAACCCAAGGATGTTCTAACCGCTCAGGCTCCTGTCAGATCAGAGGGGCAGCCACAGCCAGTAGCAGTTGCCCCTGTGGAAAAGAAGAAGACTACGGTCAAACCAGAGCAGCCAGTGAGTAATGATGGGGAAGCAAGACACTCTCAACCAGTAGGGAGGCCAAGGATTGAAATCACTACCGAGTCCCTGGAGTATGACAGTCTCCGTAATCTACAAAAAGACATTGTGCGACGGGGTCGTGAGCCTTTTACAACCTAGTTACTTCGGGTCTGGGACCTTATGGATATGGGCGTGCAGCTGGATAGTATTGAAGCAAGGCAGCTGGAACCCTTGTCCCAGGACTCAGGGGTTGATCAGGTATTCGGAAGAGATGATGGGCCCCTGTCTCTCTGGGAACGGCTTTTAATAAGTGTAAGAGAGAGGTTTGTCAACAGGGAGAGAATGCAGGAGTATCATCATAGAAGACCATGGAAGACCCTTGAGGAGGGAATCCAACAGCTGAGGGAGGTGGCAATATTGGAGGTACTCTTTGGGAGGGATGGACAACATAATAATGACCCCAACAAGGTCAAGTGTACAAGGCAAATGTTGTGGAATCTGGCAAAGCTAGGGCCCTCCCAATACACCATCTTCATTACAACAATTAATGCTGATGACAACCGAGAGACAGTGGGCTCCATAGCCACCAAACTCAGGAATTATGATAGTATGATCAGTGGCCCAATGCAGGCTCAAGTCTCTGCTGTGGTCAAAGACCGCAGAGAGGAGATGATGAGGGAGGTGAGGGAGGAGATGAGGTTGATAAGTGCGGCACCAGTGCGAGTCACAAGCCCCAAAGTCAGAGCCCAGCGCCCCCCAGCCAGGGAGAGAGGGTACACCCCACGATCTGAGCTGTGGTTCTTCCTGTGTGACCACGGAGAAGACATGAGGAAGTGGGATAGGAAACCCACTGCTACCCTGGCAGCACGGGTACAGCAACTCAAGGAGGGAAATACTAACCGAGGCGGGGGGTCTACTAAAGTGAAGGTAGCCTCAGCCTCCCGTGACCGAGATGCCAGATATTACAGAAGAGAGGACGATCTCTTAGATCCCCTCGAGGGGACCTCTACCATGTACGCCCAAGAAAGAAATGACAACCAGAGCTAGAGGGGCCCTGCCTCTAGCCAGGAAGAGGCACGGGAAAATCGAGTCTTTTGGACAGTGTGGATCCGATGGCCTGGCACATCAGAACCACAAAAATATGAAGCGTTAGTTGATACTGGTGCGCAGTGTACCTTAATTCCATCGAGACATGTGGGGGCAGAACCTGTTTCTATTGCCGGGGTGACAGGGGGATCACAGCAATTAACTTTGTTGGAAGCCGAGGTGAGCCTGACCGGAAAGGAGTGGCAGAAACACCCCATTGTGACTGGTCCAGAGGCCCCATGTATTCTGGGCATAGACTTCCTCCGGAATGGCTTTTACAAAGACTCAAAGGGACTCAGGTGGGCTTTCCGAATAGCGGCTGTAGAGGCAGAGGGCATCAGGCAACTGAACACCTTGCCTGGACTATCGGAAAATCCAAATGCAGTGGGACTCCGGAGAGTAAAAGAGCAACAAGTGCCAATTGCCACCTCGACAGTGCACCGCTGGCAGTACCGGACGAATCGAGACGCCGTGATCCCCATCCACAAGATGATCCGCGACCTAGAAAGCCAAGGAGTGGTCAGTAAAGCCCACTCACCCTTCAACAGCCCCATCTGGCCTGTGCGCAAGTCTGACGGGGAATGGAGATTGACTGTGGACTATCGTGGCCTGAATGAAGTGACTCCACCATTGAGTGCTGCCGTGCCAGACATGCTGGAGCTCGAGTACGAGCTGGAGTCCAAGGCAGCAAAATGGTATACCACCATTGACATCGCCAATGCGTTCTTCTCCATCCCTCTGGCAGCGGAGTGCAGGCCTCAGTTCGCCGTCACCTGGAGGGGTGTGCAATATACCTGGAATCGGGTACCCCAGGGGTGGAGGCACAGCCCCACGATCTGCCATGGACTGATCCAGACTGCACTGGAAAAGGGTGAGGCTCCAGAGCATCTCCAATACATCGATGACATCATTGTGTGGGGGAACACGGCAGCAGAGGTATTTGAGAAAGGAGAGAAGATCATCATGATCCTCCTGGAAGCCAGTTTTGCCATCAAGAAGAGCAAAGTCAAGGGACCTGCTTGAGAGATCCAGTTCTTGGGGGTAAAATGGCAAGATGGACGGCGCCAGATTCCCACGAAGGTCATCAATAAGATCACTGCGATGTCTCCACCAACTAACAAAAAGGAAACTCAAGCTTTCCTAGGGGCCATAGGTTTTTGGAGGATGCACATTCCAGAGTACAGCCAGATTGTGAGCCCTCTCCACCTGGTCACCCGCAAGAAGAACGATTTTCACTGAGGCCCTGAACAGCAACAAGCGTTTGCCCATATCAAGCAAGAGATCACTCATGCAGTAGCGCTTGGCCCAGTAAGGACGGGACCAGAAGTGAAGAATGTGCTTTACTCTGCAGCCGGGAACAAGGGCTTGTCCCGGAGCCTTTGGCAGAAGGTGCCTGGAGAGACTCGAGGCCGACCGCTGGGATTCTGGAGCCGGAGTTACAGAGGGTCCGAAGCCAACTACACCCCCACAGAGAAGGAAATCTTGGCCGCCTATGAAGGAGTTCAAGCCGCCTCGGAGGTAATTGGCACTGAAGCACAACTCCTCCTGGCACCTCGACTACCAGTGCTGGGGTGGATGTTTAAAGGAAAGGCTCCCTCTACCCACCACGCCACCGATGCCACATGGAGTAAGTGGATCGCACTTATCACACAGCGCACCCGCATTGGAAATCTGAACCGCCCTGGGATCCCAGAAATAATTACGAACTGGCCTGAAGGTTAGAGTTTTAGTCTCACTGATGAAGAAGAGCAAGAACAAGTAACCCAGGCTGAGGAGGCTCCACCATATAATCAACTGCTAGATGAAGAAAAGTGCTACGCCCTTTTCACTGATAGTTCCTGTCGCATCATAGGGATGAACCGGAAGTGGAAAGCAGCTGTGTGGAGCCCCACACAACAAGTTGCAAAAGCCACTGAAGAAGAAGGTGGGTCGAGCCAATTTGCTGAACTCAAAGCTGTTCAGCTGACTCTGGACATTGCTGAGAGAGAGAAGTGGCCAAAAATCTATCTCTACACCGATTCGTGGATGGTAGCCAATGCTCTATAGGGTTAGCTGAAAAGGTGAAAAAAGGCCAACTGGCAGCGTAGAGGAAAGCCAATCTAGGCAGCTGATGAATGGAAAGACATTGCCACTCGGGTAGAGAAGCTACCCGTATAGGTCCGCCATGTAGACGCCCATGTCCCTAAGAGCCGAGCTAACGAAGAACACCAGAACAACAAGCAGGTAGATCACGCCGCAAAGATAGAGGTGGCACAGATAGATTTAGACTGGCAGCACAAAGCAGAGTTGTTCCTAGCCCGATGGGCCCATAACGCCTCAGACCACCAGGGCAGAGATGCCACCTATAAGTGGGCACGAGACCGAGAACTGGACCTAACCATGGACAGCATCTCCCAGGTGATCCATGATTGTGAGACGTGCGCCACGATCAAACAGGCCAAGCGGGTAAAGCCTCTATAGTATGGTGGACGGTGGTCCAAATACAAGTATGGAGAGGCTTGGCAGATTGATTACATCACACTGCCCCAAACCCGCCAAGGCAAGCGCTACGTTCTCACAATGGTAGAAGCCACCACAGGATGGCTGGAGACCTACCCTGTGCCTCATTCCACTGCCCGGAACACCATCCTGGGCCTCGAAAAACAGATTCTTTAGAGACATGGTACCCCAGAGAGAATTGAATCCGACAATGGGACTCACTTCAAAAATAGCCTTATAAACACCTGGGCTAGAGAACATGGCATCGAGTAAGTGTACCATATCCCCTACCACGCACCAGCAGCTGGGAAAGTTGAACAGTACAATGGCCTGCTCAAAACCACCTTGAAAGCACTGGGTGGGGGGAGGTTCAAGAACTGGGGGACTAATTTGGCAAAGGCCACATGGTTAGTGAACACCCGAAGTTCCTCCATCCGGGCCAGGCCTACCCACTCTGACCCCTTGCGAACAACAGATAGAGATAAAGTTCCAGTAGTACACATGAGAAGTATGCTGGGAAAGACTGTTTAAGTAAACTCTGCCTCAAGTAAAAACAATCCCATCCGGGGGGTTGTCTTTGCTCAGAGACCGGGCTGCACCTAGTGGGTGATGCAAAAGGATAGAGAGACCCGATGCATACCTCAAAGAGATCTTGTTTTAGGGTGAACTACTTATGACACTGCGCTTGTATCTGTATCTGCATGTATGTATATACCTCGAAAGTTTAAATTTGATGTAAAGTGTTTGCATGTGAAAAAAATTCGGGGTGGAGAATGTTGAAGGTTAGATCTAATTCTTTTCCTCAGGAATTTTTCTCCCATGAGTTGCTGAGACACAAATGACTGGGTACTTAAGAGAAACAAAGCACAAGGCTGTAGTCTTTCTCCTTGGCAGGGTGGGGCAAAATTGCCCCTCATGAAAGCCAGGCTGACAATGCGAGATTTAGAGACTGAAAAGCAAGGGCAGGGGGGAGGTCACGCTCTCTTGCTCGGGACCCTCGGAGCTGGACAGTCGGAGCTGCTGTTTGCTGAACCCACGACCCCTGAGAAGCCAGCGCGGAGCTGCCGGTCTGTCTGCTGTGAGTCTCTGCCCTCTGCCCCATCCGGAGCCGACCTGCCTGCCACCAGCCCACTCTGAGTTTTCTCCGCTACATTGTAGCGGGGTTTTTCCCTGCACGTGGAGACCCCTTACCGTCCCAGCTCCCTGTGTCCGGAGATCCTGCTGCGGCACCGACACCAGCTGCCCCCTCCCGAGGGTCTGTGGAGCAAGGGCTCTTCTCCATCCCTCCGTGCTTCGCGCAGCCGCCATTGCCGTGTGCTACCTGAGCTCACGCCAGAGCACCCCCTGCAGCCACCGGGGAATCACCGCACCCAGAGCGCCCCTGCAGCCACCGGAGAATCACCGCACCCAGAGCGCCCCTGCAGGCTGTGACTAGAACTGCACCAAAGGGAAAAGGTGCCTGAAGCCGAGCAGGCTGCCACTGGGTTTCTGGTTCTGTTTGTTAGTCAACGTTATAGTTGTTGTTATTTGTTATCCTTGTTTTAGATAGTAGTAAAGAACTGTTATTCCTATTTCCATATCTTTGCCTGAGAACCTCTTAATTTCAAATTTATAATAATTCAGAGGGAGAAGGGTTACAGTTTCCCATTCCAAGGGAGGGTCCTGCCTTCCTTAACAGACACCTGTCCTTCAAACCAGGACACCAACTTGGGCGCTGCCTTCCTCCTCTGTAATAATTTGTTCACTGGAGGAATTGTGAAGGGTTACAGACTTGTATTTCCACACCTTTCCTTCTTGCTTGACAGAAGCATCTGTAAACCAAGAATTTGCCGACTGTTCGGGGGAAAAGGAGGGGCTACTTTAATGACTGAGGCAGGTTTGTCTTGGCTGCTACTTAAGCTTTCTTGTATTGCCAGGTTTTTTACAGCTCCTTCAGTTATTGAGAAAACATTACAATAAGATTCAATCTGAGCATGCCACTTTCTTACTGAGGCTCTCTGGGCCACCCCATCAGGTTGGGGGAGTCCCGGTAGAAACTGCCTTGATAACTCTCAAAACAATTGGTTGTTGTCGTGTAATTTTTTCCACTTCTATGAGAGTTAAGCTAACCACAAACAACCCCTTTTGCCAGATAGTGCATCTTTTTTCAGCATCTTTGAAGCCATGGGAATAAAAACCAACAGGCCTCGTTGGACCCTCAGGGCCCCGCTACCAGATGTGTACTGACAGCCCTGAGGAGGCAAATCTCCGTTCCACTTGAAAAGGATCTGTAGGATGAATAGGGCCTAGGGCTTGGTGAGCTGTTGCTTCAAAAATCAGCAATTGTAAGGCTTCTTCTTGAGAAGTATCCCATTCCCATTTCACCCCTTTTCTCAGCAAGTTATAAAGAGGTCTGGCAATTATGGAAAAATCAGGGATGTGTTTCCTCCAGAACACCAATAACCCTAAACCATGTTGGAGATCTTTCCTAGATTCAGGCATTTTCATCTGATCTAAAGAGGTTAGGGTATCAGGTGGGATGCATGTCATACCTCCCTTCCACCAAATTCCCAAAAATTTCACTTCCTGTGCGGGTTTTTAGACTTTTTCTAAGGGAATTTGCAAA
This sequence comes from Eopsaltria australis, assembly GCA_034509425.1. NCBI lineage: Eukaryota > Metazoa > Chordata > Aves > Passeriformes > Petroicidae > Eopsaltria > Eopsaltria australis. The sequence goes on along the minus strand of JAVTVJ010001238.1, from coordinate 132,122 downwards.
TTAAGACTTTCTAAGTAGGAGATTATTTTCCTTTGGGTATCTCCCACTTCTAATTTATATCCTCCCACAAGGATACCATCAATGTATTGATAAACAGCTGCATTGTCAGCTTTGGGTATTTTCTCTAACTGTTGGGCTAAAGCATAATGAGTCAGAGTGGGGGAATGTTTCTAGCCCTGGGGAAGCCTAGTGAAAGTGTATTGCTGTCCTTCCCATGTAAAAGCAAAATGATCCCTATCTTCTGGCTGTAAAGGTTTCATAAAAAACACATTTTTGACACCTATGGTTGCCATGATTGAGTGAGCTTTTTCTTGAATCAATGTTATTAATTCAGCTAGATTTGGGACAGCTGCTGTAAAAGGGTCTGTGTTAGCATTCAGCCTGCAGAAATCTATCGTTAGCCTCCATTTCCCATTAGACTTTCGCACTGGCCACACCGGAAAATTGAAAGGAGAATGAGTGTTAATTATTACTCCTTGTTCCTGCAGCTTCTGTATTACTGGTTTGATACCCTCTTTGGCACCCAGGGGAAGGGAGTATTGTTTCACTGATGCCGTTTGGTTTCTGCCTTTTTTTCTTTTATATGTTCTCTGTACTCTTTGCACATATATTTGTAGCTCTGTAGCCTACTGTATTAATAGCTAGTTTTCCCAGTACTTTTCCATGGCCTTTCCCTAAGCAGAAAGACAAAACAAATTCCAGAGCTCCAAGCCCCAGGGGGGTGCAAGGCCCTGTCCTATCTCGGTTCTTCCTGGGAACCAAGGCTGAGAACAACTCTGAGGTACATTTTCATAAACAAAGTACAGCCGGTGCTGAGAGGGGGCTCCAGAGAAGGGGCTGGACCTGGGGGGGAATTGAATCACCACTTGTTCTCCTTATTGGTGCTTTTAATCAATTATGCTAATTTCCTAAAAGCTATAAATATGTACTCACCCCTGGAGGGGGTGGGCTTTTATGGACACCTTTCCATAACTGCTCCTGAAGACCTTCAAAATAAAGACCCCCTTTTATATTACCTCCTTGCTAAAATGATCTTGAGTTTCTTTTCCAGGCTGGGGGAAAAGGCAACATCACATTAGTTACTTTGCTAAATGGTAAGGGAAGGTGTGGCTTGGAGCAGTCTGATGTTAAAGCGTGGTGTGACAAAAGACCACAGAAAACCCTCTGAGTCTTCCCACTGCCTCCCAACAAGGACATTCATCCCTAATAAATTGGTTGTAATATATATCTCCAGTCACCATATAAATAGAAAGTTGGTTTTCCTCTCCCAGTAACGTGAGCTTGACTAAAACCACACTCATAGATTCTGTTGTTCCCAAGGCATTTAAAACACAATATCAGTTCTTTGTTGGAACAATTCCACACCTCTGGGCATCTTTCTTTGTCAGTGCAGAAATTTATCCCCCAGTGTCAATCAGAAAAGTTACAGGTGCTCTTTTAGGGCCTGTAATAGCTGTGATCATATCTCCTGTTTTATGGTTTCTAGTGAGCATTCTCAGATATAACCATGCTCCATTTCTTCGCCCAGTTATAAGAAAGGGAGAATTCAGTTTCCCTGGTTTTGAGAAAAAAACTTTTGGCTCATTGCCTGGACTCCGAGGGAGAAGTTGCTTTGGCTCACTGCTCAGACTTTAAGGGAGGGGGAGTGCGCTGGGTAGAATGGGTTTTCGGCAGTGCCTGTTAGACGCTATTTTAGTTAATTTATTAAGGGGTAAGCCATCCATCACATCTCTAGGGATCCCCTTTTTAATACCTAATAACCACCAATGCTGACGGTTATAGATCTGTTTTTTATTGTCTGGGTCTTTGCTATGAGGAGCCCCAATGTACCTGACACCTTTTGCTTCTTATGATTTCTCTTCTGGGGTTTTTACAGGTCCATATTTTCTACTGCAATTAATCAGATCTTCTGCCACCTCACTCCATGTCCAAACTTTGCAATTACCGGCAGGTGAATTCGATTGTGAACCCAAGGGTGGAGAGGGTGTAAAATATGGGGTAAACCCGGGATCAGTAGATCCAGTTCGGTCACTCAGGTTTCCAAGGAATTTATCCAGCCTCTGCTATGGTTTTCTGAAGGACAATTGCTGTAGGTTTGAGTGATTCTGGAAGGCCTTGAATTAAAGGGGTCATCAGTTCAGGCTTCACAGGCATTTGCATAGGGGATTCATATCCAGGAATTAATTTCCTTTCATGTATCATTTGCAGGCAAGTGGCTTTGTGGACGCTTTCTAGCAGTTGGTCGGGGGTACTAACTATAGCTAAAGGGTCTCCCCTTTATAGAGGATTGAGTCCTCCAGCCCAGACAGCTGCACGCTGAGTTAGGGACCATGTGTTACGTTTGTCTCCTGTCGTTAAGACAACTCCATGTCCCCAATATCCACTGGCCTCCTGTTCAGTTAATTAAATTTTGTCTCCTCCACTGAGAGACACTCGGAAGACATATTCTGTTTCAGATTCGTGGGAGAGCCGCCCATACTCTTTTTTTAACTTAGCCAATTCAGTAGCAGTGAATGGTATTTGTTTAGTGGTGATATGCGGTTCAACATCATCATTGATATAATTGTATTCTGTTTTAATTAAAAGTTTTCCCCACAATTTTTTACTAGCGCTAATTCTTTCTGGGGGTAAATTGTTTCTTTTTCCTCTGTCTCCTTTGTTAAGTCAGCATTCCTTGAATTCTTAAGATATTCCTCTCTCAAAGCAGCTCGCAGCAAATGATTCTCATTCCTTTCCTCATCTAATTGTTCCTGCAAAATTTCCACTAGGTTTTGGAAAGAGTCTATTATTGCTTTCTCTTCACTACACCGCTTAAGGCAGTGATCTATAGCTGATGTAAGACATGCTCCTAAAACAGAGCAGATTATGGCTTTATCTCGGCCAAATTTAAATTTTGTCTCATGTTGTAAAGAACATATTTTATCAGTCACATTCTCCAAATTAAACCAGTTATGTAGTGCCCACTCTTCCCCTCCTGGAGAGGGTCTGGCATTGTGTTTTGCTAGCAGAGCATAAAATGCAGTTTTATCTTTTGCACTAGGGTTTGAAGTCATGTTGTGAAGGGACAAAAACCACCACAGGGAGGTAAAACTTAATTACACTCCGCAACACATAGAACTGGACTGTGTCTCCCTTCACTTCCCTAAGTGGGTGAAGAGACCAATATCTGCCTGGCAGGTACGCCTTAGGTTACTTATAGTTGTCTCTTCGCTACACCAAGCAGACCAAATTCATACACACACATCAAAAGCAACAGTCCCCCTTTTGCACTAAGAGATGCTTTTGTGAACTTCTGAAGACAGAGCCCTCAACTGAGTATGGGGGTGCTTTTCACCTAGGCATGTGCAGTTTGCGGGAAATTCGAGTCACTCCCCTTGCTTTCTAGACACTGCTCACCCTTTCGGGGTGTCGGTCTAGGTGCGGCTGGAGCGAAACATCCTTCCCCTATTACAGACTACACAGAAACCTGGCAACCCCTTCTGTCTGTCAGAATCCTGTCCGTGACGCCAATTGATGCCACAATCTGCTAACACAAGCAGGAGTCGTGATGGTTAGTAAACTGATCTCAGAGTACAAAAGAAACACAAATGGGGATTTTAGTTTCAATCGAAACAGTGCACTTTTTTTGAGTGCCAAAAACACGATTATGCAATAGAGGATAGAGAGAGATATAAAGAAACAAAGTATAGGGGGGGAGTAATAGCTATCAACAATGAGACGGAGTTTGCGTGGTCCTGTGCCAATAGATCCATCTTCTTTCCGTGGGGAGATCTCATAGGGGTCTTTTCAGAAAGTCCCTTTATAGTCTTTTCAAAAGTGAGGGGTAGCTGGCCAAGAGGTGGGGGAATAAGGCCCATTGCTTTGGGATAATAGTACAGAATAGGTGTACAGGACAGTTCATCCTGTGCAGTCCTTTCCACCTTGGCAGCAAGAACAATGCAGTCTACTGTGACCTGCACTAATTTCCTCAGGAATGTGTACCAGTTCGCTCACACCTGCGCTTGGCAGACATCCCACCTCAGTCTGGCCCGGGCTTCTTGTGCCCTCTTTCCCTTTTGGGGTTTTTTGGGTTTTCAGTCTCTGTCCTCGTCGATGATCGTGAGGCAGATGAGGGATTTTTGTACCGTCTCTTACAAAGAGCCACCATAATAGTCCGCCAGGAGGCGAGGTGCCTGTAAGTATTGGTATCAGCATTCCTGGCAATACTGAAAAGTTTCTGTACTACTGCCTGCCAGGCTTCCAGTTGAAAGGTCCCAGTAAAAGGGAAATCTTTCACATGTGTGGACACCCAGTCCAGCAAGGCACTTGACTTAGCATCAGAGATATCTGTACTTTTGTGAGAAACGAAGCTCATTTCTTTAAAGTTTTGAAGATTTATTAAAAAGAATGTGAGGAAAATTAATCCACGAACACCAGAGGTTTATGTCCAAAAAGGAGACAGAGGAGTCCTGTAACTTTATTCAAATTAAAGGAGAGGCCATGGGGCATTTCCCTGGGGTCTCTCAAATTTTTGGAGGAAGCAGCCTCCCTTTTATTCTAATTTCCTGACCACAGGCCCTTCCCTCTTTCCCCATTGGCTGAGGTATTTGAGAGGTAGACTTCCACTGATTCCTGAATGGAATGAGAGATTTGTCTTTAAAACAAACCATAGGTCTACTGATAAATAAAATTGGATACTGAGAGATGAAAGAAACTATGGGAAGAACCATAAATTCCATAGGAATTCCACTGATTGACACAAGGAAAAGAAAGGTGGGGTATACATTAGAAGGGGGTATTAGGCATTTTGGTAAGTCTGTACCTCTCAAATACCTCAGCCAATAAGAAACAGAGAGAGGGAAATGTGGCCAGGAAATTAGGATAAAAAGGAGGCTGTGTCCTCCAAAACTTTGAGAGACCCCAGGGGAAACGCCCCATGGCCTCTCCCTTTATTCAAATAAAGTAAATGGACTCCTCTGTCTCCTTTTTGGACATAAACCTCTGGTATTTGTGGATTAATTTTCCTGACTAAACCAAACTCTTTTATGTTCTAAACTTAATCCAAACAAACACGCATTGGCTGCCTGCCACTGCAGTGTCACTGTTCATGCGTCCCTTTACCCAATCAGCTCTGATCATGGGGTGTCCATGCGTCTCTTCAACCAATCACTGCCTCACGCACGAGGCAAGCACATGCCAGCCATACAACCTCTTCTCTGGTTACATGGCCTGCTTTTTACCTCACTCTTAGCTGAACCTTTTCCAGAGTGCTTTCTGTTGAGCAAGAGTGAACAGGATTTCTTGTCTCTCACAGGTGCTGTCTTATGAGCCTAATAGTAGTGTTTCTTTTGTTTATCCTGTGTAGTGAAAAGCCTGTAAAGTCTTACATCTGTTTTCCTTGTGTCTATTCAATAAATAATTCATGTTGTAATAGACCTGATTGGTCATTATTAAGAACTTGTGAGGGAGAGTGGGTTTTGAGGTGCTGGCTGCCTCAGTAAAGCTGCTGTCTACTGCCAGAAACCTGGGCAAAAGCAATGACTTGTCTAAGCTCTCCCCTCTCTTTTAGCTCCACATCTTGTTCCATTAGAACAGTCTGATATTTCAGCATATGGCTTGGGGAAAGCCAATGCCCCTCCTCTGGCCTAATACAGTGGTTACAGCTTGTGAAGTGTATACTATTATCTTGTGTCCCAAAGTCAATTTCTTGGCCTCTTGGATGAGGAGAACAGGTGCAGCTACAGCTAGCAGGCATCTGGGCCATTCCTGGTTAACGTTATAGAGTTGTTTTGAAAAGTACCCCATGGGCCTCTTGAAGTGCCCTACTTTCTGAGCCAGAACTCCAAGGGCGAGGTGCTGTAATTTGTGCACAAAAAGCTCAAAGGGCTTTGTTAGACATCAGGGCTATATTTAAGTTACTGTTCACATGTTCACTCTAAGCCCTTCTGGGGGCTCCTTAATTCAAGACCATGCCTCCCAAGAATGCTGTTAAATCTCAGGCAGTCACAGGTTGCGGTACCTGGCAGATGGCCTCTTTTCTGTCCCCAATTTCTACTGTCCTGGAATTATTTCAGACCCTAGGTACGTAACTTGCTGTTTCAAGATTTGAGCTTTTTCCTGAGACACTTTGTAGCCTCCTTGGCCTGGGAAATTTAGAAGACTGATAGTCAATTGTGTGTATTTTCCATTAGTTTCAGTTGCTAGTAAGATGTCATCAACATACTGAAGGACCAACCCTTCGACATTCTCCCTCTTCCAAATCTCTAATTCTTTTGCCAATTGATTCTCAAAAATTGGTGGGCTATTTTAAAATTATTGTGTTAATATAGTCCAGGTAAGGTGAGTCTTCCGAGCAGTTTGGGGATTTTCCCTTTCAAAGGCAAAAATGCCCTAACTTTACTTATTGGAAGGTATGCAAAAGAAGGCATCCTTCAGATCTATTACTGTAAACCATTGATGGTATTCTGTGAACTGGTGAAATGGGTGTGTTATATTCTGATTCACATTATATCAATAACCCTACTTCCCTGAAATTCTCTATTAGACTCTGGATTCCCCTTCTAGCTTCTAATTTTAAAGGGTATTGTTTCTGCTTTACCAGTTTTTATCCAGGTTTTAGGGTAATGCTTACAGGCTGAGATTGTTGGGAATGTCCTGGAGTTCCACTGGCCCAAACCAAGGATGTTACTTCATTTTCTATGGCTTCTGGCATTCCTCCAGACTTGTCTGGTTCTTGTATTCTCTGCAACATAAAAATTCTTGCCTCAATGGCTTTTAGTCTCATATACCAATAATTGTACATCTCCATCTTTAAATATATAATCTCAGAACAGGTCTCTTCCCAAAAGAGGAATCAAACGCTGATGAGTTATCCATCTTTTACCAAAATTAAAATTATTAGAGTTAAAGAATGCTCGTTTCTCTGCTTTGTCTGTTGCACCAACATTTACTGTTTCTTAGCTTAGTTTTCTTTGGTTCATATTTAGCTCCAGTGCCTATTAAAAGTTAATTTTCTCTCTTCTCTTTCCCCAGCTGTATGGTAACCAGGGGTTCATCTGGGGTTCCAACCCCAGTTTCCATCAATCTTGATGTAGGGGTAGCTTTGCTACCTCTACCCTCTTCAACTTCCAGGGACCTCAGTGTCTAAAATCCTTTCAATAAGCACACTGATTCAACTTCTGTTGCGTTCCCTGCTTCGGTCCCACCCTGGTACCGGCAGCAGAGTCCCAGCGCTACCCTAGGAAGTCGTTCGCGATCTGGAAGACTTCCTCGGAGTGCCTACTTCGGGCACAGCTGGTCTGCGTTCGGTCCGGGGAGATGTTGCCCCCAGAGCGTGGTGAAACAGCAAAGAACTACCAGAGAAGGAGGTCTCTTGGTATGTGATTTCGGTAGGTTTATTGCCTCCAAAGGGAGCACATGAACCAAGAGCCAAGAGCAGCTTATTACATCGGTATTTAAGGGAGGAACAACACCCGATAGGATGAGAGCAGGGGACAATACAGGGGAGGGGCTGGGGTGCATGATCAAATGGGGTTTAGGGAGGGGAGGGGAACAGAGAGAACAACGAATGAACTATGGAGTGACAGGGAATTTCCCAGAACGGGAATAAATAACAGACAAGTCCAGTAACCAATAGCAGGAGCTTGGGGTCCGTGGATTGGTGGTCCAACTTCTGCCCCTGGGAGCTTTGGGGGGAAACCCTCTGTCCGTGGAAGCGGTCCGGAAGTCCTCTGGTTCCGAACCACCGCAACAAGCTTCAATCCTCCTTGGGCAGGGCCTCTCCCTGTCCCATGATTAGATTAGCATTACATCTCTACATCTTTCTCTCCTTTCTCTTTCCAGTTCCCATTTTCTTTCCTTTCCCTCACTTTCCTTTTCCCGCTTCTTTTCTCTCCCTCTCTTCCCTTTCCTTTCCCATCTCCTTGATAGCTATCACCTCTTGTTTTCCCATCCCCTGCTCATTCTCTTCCTGTTTTTGTTTTACTTACTGCTTACCCTCTTCCTACTTTCTCACTCATTCTCTTACTGCTTTCTCACTTCCTGAGAAATCTAATATTTTATCCATCAGAAAAAGGCTTCAAATACTTTAGTTGCTCTCGCACACCCAGATATACAGTGAACACACAAACAAGAGACACAGTGCACAGAGACATAGGGACAAAGACACAGAGACACTCAGCAAAGATACAATGCACTGAGAGCACACACCATGTACACAAGGCTCGCACGAGACACCATTAGCTGTAAAACAGTGCTGCAATATAAGGCGCTGCCCCCCGACCACCCAACCGTCCAGTCCACACACAGGCCACAACACTGGACCAGCCCAGACCCAAGTCTCCTCCCATCCTTTTTCCAGTTCTCTTCTCTTCTCTTCTCTTCTCTTCTCTTCTCTTCTCTTCTCTTCTCTTCCCTTCCCTTCCCTTCCCTTCTCTTCTCTTCCTTCAGTTCCTCTTCTCTATTATTAAAGACATTCTAGGCCACTTCTAAAAATTTTCCTACATCATGAGAGTCTGGTTCTTCAATTTCTTGTAACTTTCTTTTAATATCTGGTGATGAGTTCCCTATGAATATGGAAGTCAGCTGTACAGCTTCCCCAGGTTTCTCCAGATTGAAATTAGTGTATCTCCTGGAAGCTACCTTAAGGCATTCCTCAAATTCACTCAGTCTCTCATGCGGTCTTCGTTTCACCTCATAAAGTTTAAACCCATTGATTACCTTTGGCATTGTGTATTTAAGGCCATATAATATCCATCTTTGATATTGTTCCAGTAAAACCCTCCCTTTCCTGGTGCTGGGGTCCCAATGGGGGTCCCAGTAGGGAAAATGTTTTTCAGCAGTTCGTGGTAACCTCCTCTCTTTGTCTATCCTGTCTACCTCCCTCCTAGCAGTTCTGAGTACCATCCCTCTGTAGAATTTACTAGATTATCTAGCAGAACTTGGATCTCTCCCCAGTCTAGATTCTGGGTCTTGAGAATGGTTTCAAATACTTTAGCTACCCTCTCTGGATCTTCTATATGGAGTCCTGCCCATCTCACCCATGCCTCAAGGTTGATGGGGGAGAAAGGAACATTTACCACAACTGGGCTGTGAGATCCCACTCTCTCCTGGAGCAGAGCTATCACCTCCTGTTTACCCACTTCCTGCTTAACCCCCTCCTTCTTACCCCAAGTTTGCCCCACCACCAGGCTTCAAATTAAGTTCTGCTTCCCCCCGACCACTCACCCCCTCCTTGCGTTTCCCCATTATCAGACACAACCAGATTCTCTATCCCTATATCTCTCACATCTGGTGTCCCCATCATTTTTCTATATCATCCTCCTCCTGTTGACCATGCCATTTCAGACAATGGTGTCTGATACTGCAGGAGGAACAGCATTGCTTCATTCTCCTATCCTTTGCCCCTTTCTTTTCTAAAGCTAACACAAGAGGGTCCGACTGGGAAGGTAGGCACCCCTTTTGCAATTCTGGATGGTTTCTCAAATTAAAGAACAAATTTACATAAGGCACCTTACTCCATTTTCCTTCTCTTCTACAAAACAACATCAGCTGTAAAAGGATGCTATAATCTAAGGTACCATTCTCTGACCACTTAGCCTGGCAGTTTAACTTATATGCTGTCCACCACTAATTACAATATTGAATCAGTTTAGGTTTACTTAGCAGGCCTTCTGTCTTTTTCCAGTGGTTCAATATACATTTCAATGGAGAATTTGGAATATCATCTCCCACTTTAGTTTTAGAAGAAACTGCCTCCATATTCAATAATTACAAGCACTCAAGCCTCAAGCTATTACCTTAGAACAGCATGACTATTTCCAGGTTTGTAATGGGGGGGGGGAAGGGGGACTGCCAGACCTGCAATCACCAAAATGAATACAAGATGGCGCTCCAAATCTACAAATGCAATCTCAGTTTCATATAGAAATACAGCAACCTTCGATAAAATTCCAAAATCCTAGCAATCCCTCTGCAACACACTCTCAGCAAACATTTTTATATCACAGACATCTCTGTGTTCATATGCCAAGAAACTTAACACACCATTCTCATGCAAATACACCCACAGAGTTCAAGAAAAATGCAAAGAATGCAAAGCAATTGAAGAAACTTCACCACAATCCAGCCAAAGCTGGGGTCAGGCTCCGGTTGAAAACTGAGCCTGTTTTTTTTTTTTTTTTTTTTTTTTTCTTTCTCTGCCTGAGTTAAGGTGGTGGCAGAGCACTACGAGATGATGAAACCAAGAGCACAGTCTGATGATACCTCCCAAGGACTACCTCTGACATATATTACTCCCTTTCTTCCCTTTTTCCTTTCCAGGGTACTTGAACCCCTAATACTTCAAGGACTCAAACCCAGAAGGGGGAGAAACTCCCAAGGGGGAAAACTCAAATCCTCCCCACTCCTTTTTGGTAAGCTTACTTAGGGGCTCAAACCCTGTGAATCTGTGAACCCGTGAACCCCTTACTCTTCCCTGCTTTGAGGACTCGAACCCTTTTTCCAGTAACTCCAATCATACCTCTTGCCAATAACCCCAAAATAATTAATTTAAATTATGCCTTTCCTCACCCAGGGATACTGCCTGAGCTCCAGGCAATGCTCAGAAGTCGAATCCCTCAAAGTGGGCTGGACATGTATCAGCAGCATACCTGCTGGGACTCAAGGCTGAAGTTCCATCTGGGTCGCCAATTACTGTTACCTAATGCCTGAAATATTGGAATAAGATGAGTAAGGCTCCTTAAAACTAAAGTTGTGTTAAAGAGGGCATCATTTCTTCAGGCATGAGGTGCACGAAGGATATTCTAACCCCACAGACAAGTGGTTCTACAAATGTGTTGCTTCTATACAACCGCTACATACATATTACAATTTACCCATTACCATAAATCCCACCTGTCAGAGATTGGATCTAGTTTTTTTTTGTTGTTTTTTTTCTTCAGGAGTTTTTCTCCCATGGGTTGCTAGGGGACTAATGGCTGGGCAAATGGCTGGAGACTTAAGAGAACAAAAGCACATGGCTAGTATAGCTCGCTGGTTCCTCTGTCCAGCCTGGAGAAGTACGACAGATTCCAGCTGGCTATATTTCCAGTAGTGCCCCTGTCCCCAGGGCGCTCTGGCAGCATGCCATAAACACTTAGCCAGAGAAACTGCGGCCTGCGTTGTAGTGCAGGAACAGTCCAGTTTAGCTATCAGCTGAAGATGAATAACGAGAGGGCTCTTGGAGTGCCTTTAATTCTGAGTGGCTTTATTGCAGGATCTTCACACAGAGGGGAGGCAGGAATCCAAGAGGCCGAGGGGCCCTCAGACACAGCCTTAAGAGTTATCTCATACAACCAATCACCAGGGGGTCTGGGGGAGGATAGGGAAGTTCCAGGGTTACTTGGTCCTATGGGATGGGGAAGGAAAGGGGCCCAGGAGATAACAGGGAATAGAACAAAGGTTCTTGGGGGGAGGGAGGAGATGATGGACACCAGCAGTGGCTACTCTGGTTTGTCCTGGGTTAAACCATGGTCACTTCACCTTCCAGGGGTTTCCTAGCTCCTTTGGACTTTCTCCACCAGTTGTCTTTCTCCTTTTCTAAGTCATCTCCCCCTGGGGTCTCTAAGGACACATCCACAGCAGCTACAGCTAGGGCTTTTCTCCTTGTCAGGGCGGGGGAGAATCCCTCTCATGGAAGCAGGGACCACGCGAGATTTTGGGGATTGAAAAAGCAAGGGCGGGGGGGGGGGCTGGCCTCTTGCTCGGGACCCTCAAAGCCAGACAGTTGGAGCTGCTGTCTGCTGAGCCCATGGCCACTGAGAAGCCAGCATTGAGCTGCCGTTTTTTTTCTGCTGTGAGTTTTTCCCTCTACCCCCCAAGCTGCCTGCCACCAGCCTGTCTCTCCCCCAGCTCCTCGGCTCCGCTCGGAGTTTTTGCTACACTGTAACTGTGCTCCCCTGGCACACCGGGACCTCCTGCTGTCCCAGTTCGCTGTGTCTGAGGATCCTGCTGCGGCACCGACACCAGCTGCCCCCTGAGGGTCTGTGAAACACAGGCTCTCTTCCATCCCTCTCTGCCTCGGTCAGCCGCCATCGCTGTTGTGCTACCTGAGCTCATGCCAAAGCGCCCCCTACAGCAGCGGGGGAATCATCACATCCAGAGCGCCCCCTGCAGCCACGGGGGAATCATCACAGCCAGGGCGCCCCCTTCAGCCACGAAGGAACCACCACACCCAGAACGCCCCCTGCAGGCTGTGACTGGAACTGCACCAAAAGGGAGAGGTGCCTGAGGCCAAGCAGGCTGCCACTGGGTTTCTGGTTCTGTTTGTTGGTTAACACCATAGTTGTTGCTATTTGTCAGCTTTGTTTTAGATATTAGTAAAGAACTGTTATTCCTATTCCCATATCTTTGCCTGAGAGCCTCTTGATTTCAAATTTATAATAATTCGGAGGGAGAGGGGTTACAGTTTCCCATTCCAAGGGAAGCTCCTGCCTTCCATAGCAGACACCTGTCTTTCAAACCAAGACACCACCCCAAGTTCCCAGAAATTCAGTCCTTTGTTTTGTCTGTCTTTGCATTCTTGAGCCAGATGTCTTCTTCTCATCTTCCAACTGTCCTTGCTGGAAGGCATTTTTTGCATGCCTTGTTTCTCTGCTAGAAGTTTCACAGGCACAGTAAAAATTGAATTAACCCTTTTGGTATCACCCTTCCCCCTTCCAATCTAGTTTAAAGCCCTCTCAATCAGCCCTGCCAACTCATGGGCCAAAATCCTTTTGCCCTTGTTAGACAGATGGAGCCCATCTGATTCTAGCAGGCCTGGTGCCGTAGAAGTTACCCTATTATCAAAAACCCCAAAATTCTACTGATGGCACCAGCCCTTAAGCCACTTATTGATAACATGGGTTTTCGTATTCCTTTCATCATTCATCCCTGCTACTGAAGGAACTGAGCAGAACACCACCTGTGCTCTTGTCCCATCAACCAATCAACCCAGAGCCTTTAAGTCCTTTTTAATTACCCTGGTATCCTTCTTGTCAACCTCATCACTGCCAACTTGGACAACCAGCAGTGGGTAATAATCAGAGGGCTGAATTAGTTCAGGGAGTCTCCTGGTGATATCCCACACCCAGGCCCCAGGGAGGAAGCAGACTTCCCTGTGGGATGGGTCCGACTGATGTACCAGGGCTCTCTGTTACCCTCAGAAGGGAGTCACCTACTACAGGTATCCTTCTTTTCTTCTTAATATCTGAGGTTGTGATTTGTCTGACAGACAAAGTGCAACTGGGAGACTCTCCAGACAGATTTTTTTCTTTAGTGTCATTTGCCTGATTCTCTGGATCCAGGGCCTCATACCTGTTCTCTAAAGGCACCTGGGAAGGTGATGGGGGTCTGGAGGGAATTATATTCCCTCCCCAAGTAGGGAACTGTTTCCATTCCCCCCATCTACTAAGTTTCCTTCTGCCTGATGGCAAGAAGGATGGGGCTCCTCTGACTCCTGCTGAGCTTCTCTCTGGGTTGGAAGGGTTTAACTCCACCAGTCTATTTCTCTTTTGCTCTCCCTAATGCTCCTTAGCCTATCCACTTCTTCCTTAAGCTCTGCCACTAGACAGAGCAGATCATTCACCTGCTCACACCACACGCAGGTGTCTTTTGCACTGTCCTCTGGTTCTAACACCAGGCTCAGACACTCCCTGCAGCCAGTGGCCTGGACAGCTGCATCTTTCTTGAGGAGTTCTGTTTGGGTTAGTACACTCTTTGTGGCAGCAGCAGCAATGGCTTTTGTAAAGCATTGTGTGAGAAAAAAAAACAACAAAAAACCCCACACCCCACAACCAGCCAGAAGACCACAGCCATCTAATACACAACCCACCAGCAGCAGGGTGGCTGCATGTCTCCTGATTGTCCTGCCTGTGCAAACTGCCTGCATGAACTGCCATGCCACGCTCCTGTTTGCCCCACTCCGGGTCACTTGAGCTCCCTAGAGCCCTTTTAAATAGCCTGTAAATGGCCTGGAGATCGACTCTTGCTTGCTTGAATGGAGAGCTTGTATTCATTAGTATGTGGCTTCTTTACCAATAGGATAGGAGTGTTATATTCTGACTTGCAATCCCTTAGCAATTCATGATGCACAAATTTAGCAATTAATTATTCTAACACTTGTCTAGCTTCTAATTTCAAAGGATATTGTTTCTGCCTTACCAGTCTGGTGTCAGGTTTCAACTGCATTGTTACTGTTTCTGCTGGTTTTGATTTCCCTGGAATTCCATCAGCCCACAGAAATGGAGTGACAGCATTTTCCACCTTCTCTGGGATTCCCTCTGTTGTGTTTGGTTGCAGTAACAACATAAAAATCTGGACCTCTAAGGCTTTACTTTTAGGAATGCACACTTGTATTTGCCCATTTTCAAATACTATTTGTGCATTTAATCTACTTAAAATATTTCTTCCTAACAAGGGCATTGGGCATTCAGACATATGGAAATTGATGTTAACCACTGTTTATCTAGCTTGAATTTTAAAGGTTGGAAAAATTGCAGATTTTCACTTTCCCTGGTGGCATCAATGACATTAACCGTATCTTGGCTAAAAGCTCCTTTACTTTTATTTCGAACAGAATAAGTTGCCCCTGTATCCACCAGTAAATCTACCTGTTCATTTCCCAGCATCAGGGTAACTAGGGGTTCAGCTGGGGATGACTCCCCCAGTTCCCTTCATGCTACATCTAACATTAAAAGCCTTGTGGTCTGGTCAGGGGTGTGCCTGTTTCTTTGTGGGCAGTCTGGCTTCCAATGTCCTTCCTTTTTACATCTTGTACACTGATCTCTACCTAGAGGCCAGCTATAAGAGCCACTTCTCCCTGGGTTGCCTTAGTCTCTTATTCCATATCGTCCGCCTTGGGCCTTTGGGCTCATTAAAGCCCCTATGAGTTTCCTATCCCTGCTTTCCTTGATGTTCTCTCAGTTATTAAGTACTTTGCAGGTGGTTTCCAATAATTTGTTTATGTTCCTAGAATCTTCCCCCTCCAATCTCTGAAGTTTCTTTCTAATATCTGGAGCCCATTGTCCCATGAATAATGCTGCTAACTTTAACAGATCTCCCTCCCTGTCAGGGTCCAAGGTAGTGTACTTTCTGGCCACATTCATGAGCTACTGTTGAAAATTGGGAGATTTATTTTTCCTTGGACTACTTGATATAACGGACATATTTATAGCTTTCAGAAGAGCATGTTTCATCCCAAACATAACTAATCATAGATATTGCATCAATAATTCTCTTTGACCTGGGTTATTAAGACCCCACTGGGAATCTGCAAGAGGGAAATGCTGATCCACCATTCCCCGTCAAAAGTTCTGTGCATGCACTCCCTTAGCCTCTTCTCTTGCTTTTGCCATTACCATAAGTCTTTCACCCAGAGTTAACAGTGTATCTAAAACTACCTGTATGCCATTCCAGTCTGGATCCTGAATCCTGATGATGGTTTCAAAGATTTTAGTCACTTTCGCAGGATCTTCCCTATATGTTCCTGTCAATTCTTTCCAAGATCTTAAATCTGTCACCAAGAAAGGTACCTAAACTTTAATCAGTCTATCCCTCCCTGCTGCCTGACAAGAGAGGGGCTTGGATCACCCCCTTTTCCTCATTCTTTCTTTCCTCTTTCGCATGTTCTCCCTGCCCCTGGACTAAACCCTTCATCAGTTTCCAAACCTGAAATCTTTTCTTTTACTTACTGGAAGTTGAAGTGTTGTCTTTTTGTGTGTTGTCCATGGGAAAGAAAAAGAGAGGTGGGGGGAAGAGAGGTGGTCTGAGGGTTTTGTTCTGGTTTTCCTTGTTTTTTTCCCTTTTTTAGGTTTATTTAAAAACTTTCTTTATATTCCTCAAAGTCTGAGCCTGCTTTGCCTTCTCCTAATCCTTATAACAAAAAATGGAGTAAATTTTGGTAAATGTGCTGGCATTTGGCCAGAAACTAGAATAAGCGAACTCAAACCACTACAACCATTTATGCCTCCTTCACCTGTAGGTGGAGGAAACTCTCCAGCTGCAGCTTCAGCCCCTCTGTCAGCTCCAGCTGCAGCCTCAACTCCTCTGTCAGCCCCTCTCTCCCTCCTTCCAGGGGCTACCAACTGTTCAACTTATTCCTCTGCACAACCATGCTTCATACGTGGCTTTCCAGTATTACATGACAAACCACTATCTTCAGGCAGTTTCTGTCTATTGTCCTCCAAAACTAACACCATAGAATCCTTTGGTTCCCTCGGTATCAAACCACTCCTCTTTCTCAAATCCTGATTGTTTCTCAATTCAAAGAACAAATGTACATAAGACACTTCATTCCATTTCTCTTTTCTCTGGCAAAATAACATTAACTGTAAAACTGTATTATAATCCACACGACTATTAACAAGCCACTTCTCTTGATCATCTAATGGATACTTCAGCCACCAATGATTATAGCATTCTATTAACCATTTCTGAGTTAAAGCGTGGCTGCAGAACGTAGCCTAAAGGTGAACATCTTGGTATTACCCTTTCCTGGGTTTGTGAAGACAAGCCTAATCCCAATATGTTACTGAGTCCCTAATTTGCTGGCAACCACTTTAGTATCAGATCCACAACCAACACAAATCCAGACTCTGGAATCACTAAAAATAACAGAAGATTTAACACATACACAATAACTAGCACTAAAATAATAACTATCACCGTACTGACACCAGAGAGCACTCTAAACGCACAATCCCAGTTTAGGAGCTGCTTTGACAATTTATGTTCTAACATTCAAAATAAACAAACATTTAATACACACCAAATACTTTAAAATTCACACAATAAGCAAACAATTGCATTTAACACTATTACAGCAAGTTAATTTTTCTTTTCTTTTTTTTTTATACTACTATGTCCCAAAGGGTATATCATACAGGCAGGCTCAATAATGCTATAACACACACTCACAAGATACTTTACATTTCAGGTGTTAATGCTTATCATAGAATTTAATAAGCACAGAAAATCTGGCAAACCCCTCTACAAGATGGCTTGTGTGCATACGGCACTGTGTCTGACTAACATGTAAGCAGTGGGACTTGAACCCACATGTGCGTACCTTCTGATACTCAGTTTTCCAACTAACATGTAGGCAATGGGACTTGAGCCCACACCCTTTGATACTCACACATGTAGTTTAACAATTTTATTTAATATTTTAAAATAGAAAAGAGCCAATTATATAATCACTAGTGATTATTTTTGTAACCCAAAAATCACACTATTTTTTTAGTTATATCACCACTTTTATAACCCAACTATATTATAGAGCTCAATTTCTGCAGACTTTCTGCTGCTGCTTATGGTTGGGTGTAACTTTTATACCCTCAATAATGCCTTAAAATCCCAGGGGTCTTGTCCTGAACTCACTGGATCAGGGGATTGGAGGATCTCCCTGAAAAGCCTTGGGTGCGTGCTGAAGCCCCTCTCGACCCCTTGAATTTATGGAGCCTCAAAAGCAGAGTCTCATCTGGGTTGCCAAAAATTGTTGCCAAAAGTGTTGGGATAAATCAAACTCTCTAACACTATTTTTAAGTATTAGAAAGTAGGCATTACTTTATTCCAGTTCTGGGGTGCATTGGGATAGCTCCACTTAGATGGACATGACTTTCAAAACTTTTCACTTATTATACATTTTTAGCAAACAAAGAAATTAATGTTCATTGGTTCTAAATTATGTAATTATCTTCATTAATTAGTCTTCTATCTTCTATTGGTTATTGATTTCTTGCTGATCATGCTAATTAGTTCACATTTTCAGTCTTTTTACTATCTTTTTCCCATACAGGGAGTTTACAGAACTCATGCTGAAATGTCTGTGTTAGTCTCCTCTTTATCTTCTGTTTTCTGCAACATGTACTTGGAAAGCTATAAATTCTACATTCCAGGTGTCCAGCTTTTAGCTCCTTCAGGCTTTGTTCATTGAAGGTCATCAGGGTTAGTTTAGCAAAACCTAAAGTTACAGTGATTTTCCAAACTCTAACAATAATAGCCTGTGAAAAAATCTTAGCTGTGTGCAGGCTAAAGTGGAAAATTACACTGCTTATGATTTATACACTGCTTATGCGCAATTAAAACAATTAAGTAAGAAGTTAATTAAAACCATTAATTAGAAAAATTAATTAGGAAAGTTATATAATTTCCAACAGCAGGATAGTGAGAAGTAAAATAAATCTTAAAAACACCTTCCCCTCCCTCCTTCCCAGCTCTACCTTCTCCCCGCCCCAGGAAACAAGTGATGGGGGTTTGAGAGGGACCAATCTGATTTTTATTTATGCCTCAACGTATGTTAACGTGAGATGATAGATTTCTATAAAGACTCTGCTGGCATCCCTATCCTCGGAGAGGCTTCACCTGGCAGCCAATCAGGGCAGAGAAAGCCTCCACAATCGCCAGTGGGGCAAATACCCACGAAGAATGCCCGGATGCCTGGGAAATCAAGCTGGGGGAGGACCCTTAGCAGATAAAAGCAGCTATCTGAGACACAACTGGAGCCATTTTGCTTTGGGTATCTTGGAGGGAGCGGGGTCTCTCATGTAGGGTCCGCTCAGCCCCCCTCCCCCCCCTTGCCTTTACTTCCCTGTGGTCCTGCTTCCCTGCTTGTACCTGCTTCGTCCTGCTCCACCGTTCCCACAAACCAGCTTGTCATCACGACGACCCCGTGCTCTGCTGCGTCCCCGACAGGGCGGGCTCCACCGCAGCCAGCCGTCGCTGCCGTGCTTCCCAGGCACAGCCGCCACCGCCACCAGCCTGCACCCAGCCGAGACTGCAGAACAAGCCCGCTTGTACCCACACCGCGACGGCCGCCGCCGCTGTTGTGTTTCCTGCGCTGCCCGCCGCACCAACCTGCCTTAGCGCTAGCCCATAGCGACCAACCTGCCACCGCCGCCTGCATTCGGTCGTGCCTGCAGCCACCACACCCCCACCCCAGGAACCTGCAGCGGCTCCAGGATTGCGTCCGTGGCCATGGCAGCCCCACCGATGGAAGGAACATGCAGCCTGCTACTGTTCGGAAATCACACCCAGCCTGCCACAGGAGCTACGCAGACGCACCAGGGTTTGCAGAACGCATGCTCCGTCTGCCAAACAGACGCTGATAAAGAGCCAGGATTCTTGTGGTAACCCTGTCCCTGTCTTGTTTCTTTTCCCCTCTCCCTTTTTCCTCTCTCTGCTCCTTTTCCTATCCTGCCCCCCCCGCCCCCCTCCGCCTTTAGTAGGAGCACTAACCCTTTTTATCAATAAACGGTTCTCAGATGTATTGAGGCATTTGCGCTTTATTTTCGTCTGAGAAATCTACCAAAAGAATCCTTCCCGACTCCCCCTTTTATAGCGGAATGGGACATTAAATTGGTGTCAGAAGTGGGATTTTTCTGACGAAAAATATTATATCTGCTTTGAATCGTTTAGTATGTGTGTTTTAGGGAGAGATTTACTTGACATTAAAAGCAAAAAAAAAGTGTGACCCTCTCTGAATTCTGGCGCCTGTAACTGACTCGCAGTGTGTTCTCTCAGTGCTTTTCGGATACTTTGAAGCTTTTTTACAGCATGACCCTCTCTGAGACGCATTCCACACCCCTTTCTGTAACTCTTTGTGTAATTGCCTTTGTGCCTGACGATGTATTGTCTTGGGTGGTGCTTTTGGGGGCACTTGGAAATTTTACAGTGGGACCCCACTCGAGTATCATTTTGTCCCCCTTTTTGCCACATGTAAGGTCGCTTCTGATAGTATAATCTCTTGGGAAGTGCTTTGAGCTTAAAGTGGAACCTTCAAAACGTGTTTAAGGCCCCTTTATGCAGTGTACTAGGCTGCTTTTTGCAGTGTCAGGCTGCTTCTTGCAGCGTTTCTCCCAGAGGGTGCAAGTGTTACCCCCTCTGGGGCATAGTGTGCTCTTAAGTGGAAACCTTTGTGTGTTCGGGGAGTGCTTTTTTCGGGCATTGAGTTAAAGTGTGACCCGCCCCCAACAATCATCTGCCCAAGAAACTGATAAGCATGGGCAATGCACTACACTGCCTGGGAAGAAAAGCAAGATGGAGACCCTGTCTGTTCCCCTGCTTGAATTTTTAGAAACTTTCAGAGCTAGACCATCTGTGCCTAGTTTGGAGTGGGCTGCAGAACACCGGCAGAGAGTGCAAAGTTTAATAGATCGTATCATGGATTTGCGATTAAAAGCAAAACCTAAACTGAGAGAAAACAAAGCCATCATCTGCGCTGTGCTAGGGGCAGCGCTTGCTTCAGCTATGTGAGAGCCAGCAGCCCGGAGCTGTCAGGAGACGGCCATAATTAAATCCCTACAAGCACAGGTTCAGTGCCTGCAAACCCAGGTTGCAGACCTAGAGAGGCAGTTAGCAGAGGAAAGAAACCAGAACAGCAGTTTGATACAAGTGTTGCAAAGAAGCTGATCCGGGAGCCATGGGTGCCAGCTGCTGCCGGGGCGTGCCCGGATGTCACAGCCAGAGCCATCTCTCAGACCCTGGAAGGGAGCCGGCAGGCTCACAGAGCAGGTCTGATGTTGATGCCTTACAAAAGGCTGACCTGAAACAGAAGCTGGACAGAGTTAAAAGAATAAAAGAAGTATTTATTAAAACAAGGTACACTTTGGGCGATGCAGGAGTCTCTCAGAGACTACACCCAAAATGGACACCTAGCACGTGTTTTTGGGACAGATATACCTTTGGTTCATCTGCATATCAGAAACCCATTGTCCAATTACAGTTTCGGGTCTTGAAGTCCCATCCCCAGCTTGTCCCCTTCTTCTCTTCGCTGCTGTCCATGGGTGTTTACATTTTGGGCTTTTGGAAAAAACAGTATGTCCTTGAAACTCCAGCCCAGAGAGAAATTGTTTCGTCTAAATGACAGTAACAGAACACTAGATGACAATTTATGGAGTTTTAGAGTCATATACTAGAGCAGTCCTGATGTAGAAAAATAAGAAGTTAAAACCTAAGGCATCATTTCCCCCCTTTTAGAGGCTTGACAAGGCCTCTACCTTGTCAAGTCTCTATTCTAAATACCTACTATCTATTAATAATCTACATTAATAATCTAGATTAATAATCTATTAATAATATACACCTAATAACAGTAAATATTTAACAACAGTAGATATAGAAGAATTGTGACTATGATTACTATGAGCAGTTCTTTAAGCACTGAAGCATTATTTAAATCACGCTCTCTTCTGCATCACTCTTTGTTTTCTCAGTTGTTTCAGGAGCAGAAGCTTTCTTGACTCTGGAGTAGTGGATCCAGGGTCCTTTGCCAGAGACTTTGACTGCAGTGAGGGTAGTCAGCAGGACTTGGAATGGTCCTTTTCACTTAGCTTGTAGAGGTTCATTGTCCCACCACTTGATATAGACCCAGTCTCTAGGCTGGAAAAGATATGCAGGTGTGTCCAGTCCGATGGGTCTGGATAGCACGATGTAATTCTGGAGCTTCTGCAAAGTGGAACCTAAAACCATTAGATATCTCTGTAAATCAAGTTTCTCTTTTATATGAATTTCCCCTGGAATGTGTGGAATCTGGTATGGCTTACTATAAAGTATTTCATAGGGACTGATGTTATCCCTCTGTGTTGGCTGTATGCGGATCCTTAGTAAAGCTATAGGCAGGGCTTGAACTTATGTCATAGATGTTTCTTGACAAATTTTGCTAATTTGTGTTTTAAGGGTTCCATTCATACGTTCAACTTTACCACTCGCTTGCGGTCTATAAGGTGTATGCAGATCCCAAGTAATTCCCAAAATCTGACTGATTTCTTTAATTACTGTGGCAACAAAGTGTGGTCCCCTATCTGATGACATTCCCAGGGGAACCTCGAACCTTGGAATTATATGATTGAGCAAAATCTTTACCACTTCTTTGGCTGTGTTAGTGCGACAAGGGTAAGCTTCGGGCTATCCACTAAAAGTGTCAACCAATACCAGTATGTACCGGTATCCCTCTCTACGTGGTAATTCAGCAAAATCTATTTGCCAGTAATCTCCAGGAAGATCCCCTGCTTTTGTTACTCCTAACACAACTCTTTTCTTTTTATCAGGGTTGTTTTTGCAGCAAACTTCACATTTGCTTACTACTGTTTGTACAATTTCAGTCATTCCTCTTCCTATTACTACCTTTTTTAGATGTTTTAGAAGGTTTTCAGTCCCAAAATGTGTGTTTTCATGTTCTCTCTGAGCTAGCTCCTGAAGGATCAGGAGCGGGACTACAACTTGGTTTGTTGGTGTAACAGCCCACCCACATTCTGTGATCTCAGCCTTGAGAGATTTAATAAGCTTCTGATCTGCTTGATCATACTTTGGGATGATCCCTGATAAGTTAACTTCCTTTTTGGGAATTATTGCAAGGATACCTTTTTCTGCAACTCCTTTTGCCGCTTTGTCAGCAAAGCGATTTCCCAATTCTGGAGTGGTTTTCCCTTTTTGGTGACCCCTGCAGTGCATGATAGCTACTTCTGTGGGTTTTCTAACGCTCTCCAAGAGGGCAAGTATTTGTTCAGCGCGTTTAATTTGATTACCTTGAGCGTTCAGCAGTCCTCTTTCTTTCCAGATGGCTCCATGGGCATGGATGACACTAAACGCATATTTAGAGTTGGTCTATATATTGACCTTCTTCCCTTCACTCAGGTCCAGGGCCCTTGTCAGTGCAATCAGCTCAGCTTTCTGTGATGACACATCTGCTGGCAGGGCCTTCGCCTCAATTACCTTGTCTTGAGTGGTCACTGCACAGCCTGTCATCCTTTTACCATTTCTCATAAAGCTGCTCTCGTCTGTAAAAAGCTCCCAGTCTGGATTGTCTAGGGGCACATCCTTCACATCTCTTTGGCTGGAATAGACCTCTTTGATTGTCTGCAAACAATCATGCTCAGGGACATTGTCAGTTAACGTGGAAGACAGAAACATGGCAGGATTAACAACAGAAGTTGTTTTCAAGGTGACATCATCTTGTTCTAGTAGCAATGATTGATATTTAAGCATCCGGTTGCTGGACAGCCAATGTCCCCCCTTTTGCTCGAGCACAGCTGCTACAGCATGGGGTACATACACTACAATGTTCCATCTAAGGGTGAGTTTTCGGGCCTCTTGGATCAAGACAACAGTAGCTGCCACGGCTTTCAAACACCCTGGCCACCCTTGGGAAACACTGTCTAGCTGTTTGGAAAAGTAAGCCACAGCTCTCCGTTGGTTCCCGAGGCATTGAGCTAGTACCCCTAAAGCAACATTCAATCTTTCATAAGTAAACAGTTCAAAAGATTTAGTTAAGTCTGGCAATCCCAGTGCTGGAGCTGACATTAGGGAGTGTTTCAGCTGTTTAAAAGCTGCTCTTGTATTTTCTGTCTATATGATAATTCTATTTTCAGCTGCTTTTAATGCTCCATATAGGGGTTTTACCAGCAGTCCATAATTTGCTATCCACAAACGACACCAACCTACCATTCCTAGGAAAGCTTGCATCTGTCTCACAGTGCGGGGCTCTGGGAGTTGACAGATGGCTTCTTTCCGTTCTTTGCTGAGCTGTCGATGTCCACGAAAGATCTCGAGCCCCAAGTAAATTACTGCTTCTTTGGCAATCTGTGCTTTGTCTTTAGAAACTCTGTACCCACTCAGTCTCAAAAAGTTTAATAAACTGATGGTAAATTTAATGCAGTCATCTCTGGTTTTAGCCGCAATCAGGATATCATCCACATATTGAAGAATAACCCCTCTTGGCTCTTGTCTTTTCCAGTCCTCTAGTTCCTTTGCTAGCTGATTTCCAAACACCGTGGGACGGTTCTTGTACCCCTGGGGCAAGACGGTCCACGTAAGTTGACTTCTCCTCCCTGTCTCAGGATTCTCACACTCAAAAGCAAAAAGCTCTTGGCTGTTTTTATGCACAGGAATGCAGAAAAAGGCATCCTTCAGGTCTATTACAAAAACCACCCTAATTCGTCTGTCAGTGCAGTCAAAAGGGTATATGGGTTTGCCACAACAGGGTGTATGTCTTCAGTGATTCTGTTAATTGCTCTCAGATCTTGAACTAATCGATAGCGCTTACCATCTGCTTTCTTAATAGCAAGTATGGGGGTATTAAATCTGGACTCACATTGCACTAATAACCCATGTTGGAGGAATTTTTCAATTATGGGTGCTAATCCTTTACGACTTTCTAATTTCAAAGGGTATTGTTTTTGCCTTACCAGTGTGGCTCCTGGTTTGAGAGTAATACTCACAGGCTCTGCTTGTTTGGATCTTCCTGGGATATCACTGGCCCATGCTATTGGATTGACAGCTTTTTCAACTTCAATGGGGATTTCACCACATTTGTCCTGTATGAGAAGTGCAGCAACTTGGACAAATTTAGATTCAGGAATTACAACTTGTATTCCTTTCCCCTTTTTGAATTTAATTTCTGCCTCTAATTTCTCTAGCAAATCTCTCCCTAATAATGGTATAGGGGAGTTAGGCATGTAAAGGAATTGATGAGTTACCCAGTGTTTGCCCAATTTGAATTTTAAAGGTTGGAAAAAAGACCGTGTTTCGCTTACCCCTGTCGCCCCAACAACATGTACAGTGTTTTGACTCAGTTTCCTTTCCATGGTATTTAGTACGGAAAATGCTGTTCCAATATCTACTAAAAATTCGATGTTATCTGACCTCAGCTTAGCTATAACCAAAGGTTCTGCTGGGGAAGAAGCCTTTGGTTCCCATCATTCTGAGCATGAACCCGAGCCTTGTTCGATTGGGAGCTGGGGAACTGGGGACTTTTGCTTCAACACGGGACAATCATTTTTTCAATGTCCCTACTTTTTACAATAGGCACACTGATCTTTGTAGGGGAAGTTTTCTTGGATGACTTTTCTTGAATTGCCCTTTTTGCTAGGTTGTCGTCTAACTCTTTCATTTGAGTCCCTGTCTCGATATACCCTCTAGGCTACTTCTAGCATTCTATCTATGTCTCGAACTCCCTCTAACTTCTGTAGCTTCCTTTTTATATCATCTGCTGCTTGACCCATAAACAAGAGGACTAGATGTGCTTTTCCGTCAGCTGAATCAGGATCTAGACTTGTATATTTGATAGCAGTTTCTCTCAACCTATTAAAAAAATCAGTGGGTGATTCGTCATAGTTTTGCTGTACTGCGTAAAGCTTTGACCAATTTAGAGCTTTAGGGACCCCATGTTTTAACCCATATACTATGAGATTTTGATACCGTTTTAGTCTTGCCATCTGTTCTGGGATGTTTGGATCCCAGTTAGGATCACTTAAAGGATATATTTCAGCAACCGTACCTTGGATCGATCTATTTGCTATGCCTGATTCTAACGATGTTGTAATAGCGTTATTAACCATTTGCTTTTCAGTGGAATCAAGCAATGTATCTAACATAGAGTTCAGATCTGTCCAGTCAGGGTTTTGTGTGCTAATAGCTCTATCCACTAGCTTGGCAACCTTATCTGGGTTTTCTTTATACTGTCCTACAGTGGTTTTCCACTGTTCTAACTCAATAAGGGAGTATGGAACCTTTACATATATTGGCCCTTGGTTGCCAACTGCTTGCCGTAATGGGGCTTGTCGAATTGGTTCTTCTCTTTTTTCCTTTTTTGATCTAGTACGTTTTGCTACAGGACTACGTTCTCGTATGGCCCTTCAGGCTATCTTTCTTTTCCTTCGCCTGCTTAGGGCAGCTAAGATTTCATCTTCTTCTTCAGAAGAGCTATCAGAGGGAGAGCTGTCCGATTGTGAATCAGCTGTGTTAAATTTACCTGGATCAGTTCTAATCTTAGGAATCGCAGCCCAAGATCTGCTGCGGCGCACAGCGCTTATGGCCGGGTCGCTTGCTTTGATGACGTCATCCCCTGGGCCAGCTCCTCGGCGCGCGACGTTGCTATGGCAGCTCACAGGCCTGAGAGCGGGAGGGGCTCGGCTCTCCCTGTAGGAGGTGCCCTCTCCACCCTCTCGGTAGAAAGCTCTGCCCCTCGGCCCCACCTCCAGGGGTGGTGCCGTTGGCTGCACCCGCTGGCATTCCCCTCCCCCTGGCCCCTCCCACCAAGGTGCGTGCGGGGTTGCGAAGAAGGGGGAGGCCTCCTGAGAGCAGGGGCAAAGCGCAGGCGGCTCCGGCTCCCAAGCGGGAGGCGGCACAGGGGCCTGCATCTTCTTTGATCGGCAAAGCCAGCATTCTTCCTTCTTCACTGACAGGGATTCTGTGGAAGCTGCGACTCCCCTCTCCCCCTCCCCTGCCCCTGATTGGAACGGTGGCTGTAGAGGGGGCGGGGCCGGGGCGGTCGCGGCGTGCGCATGCACAGAAGACGCGGGCACCGGCAGGGAAGACATGGCGGGGGGGGCAGGGGCGGCCAGCGCCGCCGGCGCCGCCGCTGCTTGCGCACCCGGAACGGCCTGGGCCTGGGCTCCCCCCCCCGCCGGGGCTAGAGCAGCCCCTGGGCCGGCCGCGGCTGGGCCCCCCCCGGGGCCGGCGCTGGATTAGCTCTTAGTGCTGGTGCTACTAGATCTGACTCTGCTTCGTCTCTGTTACTGCACACCGGATTTAATATGGGCGGTTTCCCTTCACTCTTTTTCTCTTTTTTCCTTAAGAACAACACATACTGTGATTTAGGTTTCTGCAGCTGCTCATCTTGTGCTATAACTAAAAAGAATCTCAAATACTCAGTTTCTTGGAAGTAGTGCCGTTCACACAGGCGAGATGTTAAATCCAGTATCAGTTCTTCATCCAAGTTACCAAGTTTAGGCCACTTTTGATTGTCTTTTAAATTAAAAGTTGGCCAAATGGTTTTAGACAACCGTATAATCTCAGGTTTTGTAAACTGTTTGCTCGTCCCGGTTAATTTTTGCCAGTTTTCTAAGACTAGACCTAATGGTGAATCCTTAGGTATTTGAGCATTATCTGAACAAGAAAAGTTGCAACCTATCGTGAGTAGTTACAAATGATACACTAAGCAGGTAGCAACGCAAACAAGTAGGAGGGGATTCGAACTCCCAAGCTTAGTACCCGCAGGCAGTAGCTTAAGCCACTGCACCACCCTTGGCTCTAAGCCAAATTGCTGCTGCTGCAGCACTAAGCTCTCACGAGCTAAAACAACCAGAGGGGGAAGTGGCAAGTACGCCACAGCCCCCTTGGGACACTTTATTGAGCCCCAAAGATGCTAAACAAACTCTAAGAGATCAACGATCTCTTGACCCCCTCCCTCACAGACTAAAACAAACAGAATACTGCTTTTATTCTGTTACTCACGTGCCTCTGAGTCAGGTCCAAGGATCCTTCGGCTCTGATACCGTCTGGACTGTGGTCGAAGCCTCCTCTTCCCGTGCTGGTGAAGAGTGGGGGCGGGGGGCGGGGGCTGGATTTCCTCTGGGGCCCAGGGGTTTTTCAGAAGCCTCCCGTCCCGGCGGAGGCGCCAAAACTGATGCCTTACAAAAGGCTGACCTGAAACAGAGGCTGGACAGAGTTAAAAGAATAAAAGAAGTATTTATTAAAACAAGGTACACTTTGGGCGATGCAGGAGTCTCTCAGAGACTACACCCAAAATGGACACCTAGCACGTGTTTTTGGGACAGATATACCTTTGGTTCATCTGCATATCAGAAACCCATTGTCCAATTACAGTTTCGGGTCTTGAAGTCCCATCCCCAGCTTGTCCCCTTCTTCTCTTCGCTGCTGTCCATGTGTGTTTACATTTTGGGCTTTTGGAAAAAACAGTATGTCCTTGAAACTCCAGCCCAGAGAGAAATTGTTTCGTCTAAATGACAGTAACAGAACACTAGATGACAATTTATGGAGTTTTAGAGTCATATACTAGAGCAGTCCTGATGTAGAAAAATAAGAAGTTAAAACCTAAGGCATCAATGTCACGGTCCAGCTCTGCCCGCTAATAAAAACTGAATTTTTATATCAAAATGAACAAGATCAGGCCCGTGATTACAAGGAAAGAGGTGCCCTTTACTACTACCAAATTTGCCAAAATGAAAAGATTTTAGCTGTAAACCCTAGGAGTCTGAGACAGAATTCGTTTGGAGATTTTCTTTAACCAGAGGGGTTAAAATCCTTCTTAGCAAAAAAGAAGCTGAGGGGTACTGGGGTCCTAGAGTTTTCCTTACTACTGGGGACCACCAAGCCCCGTGGTCCCTAATGTTAAAAACAGGTCCATGAACAAAAATTTTAGTAGAATAATAATGAACATTTATTAGTATGTTATAAATGCATATTATAGTGTTGGCTTTTCGCAAATAATGAATGCTATGTGTATGATGTTGGTCATTGTAGAAGTTGCTTTTGTTATAGAAATATAATCATTTTTAATGCTTTAATGCCTTTTTGTTTTAGCTTAAATGTAGTGGCTAATGTAGCTGTGTTAAAATGTACCTAGCTTAAAATAACTAAACTGCAAACTTAGTTGGATAAGTGTGGGTGTAACAGGCTCCTGTCCCAGGATATCTCTATCGACAAGGAACCATCTGACAGGATATCCCTATTGACAAATAACCGTCTGACTGGACATCCCTATCGACAATAACCATCTGCTGGACACCAACAGACAAAGGAAGAATTGGGAAACCCCAAAGAAACTGCGCATGCTCTAAAAAGGCGGACCCAAGGAG
The DNA here is from genome assembly GCA_034509425.1 of Eopsaltria australis. Classification (NCBI taxonomy): domain Eukaryota; kingdom Metazoa; phylum Chordata; class Aves; order Passeriformes; family Petroicidae; genus Eopsaltria; species Eopsaltria australis. Next base: position 103,533 of record JAVTVJ010001238.1, on the reverse strand, counting down.
GAGCCATGCTAACAAGTACCTGGAAAATGTAAAATAGTTTGGAGAAAAGTTTGAATATGTATACTTGTCTATGAATATGTAACAGGCTGGCCAAGAGTTCCCAACGTCACCTGGACATTTTAACCTTTTGCCCTATACCTTGTCCCTTTATTGTCCTTTTATTAAACCTTTAAATTTTAACAGGTGACTGGACCTCGTTTTTAACAATTGGGGGCTTGTCCGCGATCAACACTGCACCTCCGAGACCCTGGGAGGTCCTGAGCCGAGGAAGGCGTGCCCCGCCCAAATACCGGCGGTCCCTGCTCTGCTTCTTCTGAGGATCGGTGGCTGCAGGTCAACACCCGTGGACAAGAAGGGACAAATAAAGCAAAAGCAACGGGTAAAAGAGTTCCCTGAAGGAGGAACTGTGGTGACAAGCCCCACAGAGCTTTCCTGCATGTGGCCCAAGCCAGCAGACTGGTAAGTATGGCTGGGGGGGCAAATATGGGGGCTGAGTGCTGAGTGTGTGAGACGTGAGCTGGTTATCCCAGACTTGCGAAGCGAGTGCGGAGTTTCTGAGAGCTGCAGTTCCGTCATTCCGCGAGGAATGTGGTCAGCGAGGAAACAAAGCGAAAGGAAAAACGTGTGAATGTGCCCCCAGGGAAACTGGGACTGGGTTCCAGGGAGGATCCCTAGCGAAAAAGGGAGTCCGGGGTTTCCTAGCATAATCCACTAGGAAACAGGGGACAGAAAGGAAGGTCCCCAAACATTGCCAGGTTGAGGGTAAGATCCAAGAAGGATAAGAAAATTCCTCGGGACAGGACGTGTGGGATTGACAGGGGATAAGGAATCCTAAAGACGGGAAGTGTGGAATTAAAAGGTTGAGGAGAATATTCTGAGGATAATTACTCAAGAGCATCTGGGGTTGGCCAATCTGAAAAGCTACACCTGTGGGTGGGTAATAACCAGTAATTTGAAAGGTACCTTGTTTTTTATTGTTTTTTGTGCTGTTCTGTTGTGAATGAGAATGAGTGAGACAGATTAATAAAAATGAGTGTGTATGAATGAATGAATGAAAAATATAAGTAATATAGCTTGTTAAAATATTTACTGTTTAAGAGGAAGAGGGGGTTATATTAGAAAAAGGAAAGAAAAAGAGTGAAGGGGAAGATTTTTCTGTGGTATAAAGGATAGGTGGTTTTTTCAAGTTATAAGAGTGGGGAGCAAAGGGGGGGGAAACAGTAACGACAAAAAAAAAAAAATATCTCTATATATATATCTGGGAAAAATGGGGCAAAAAGGAAGTAAGTGGGGTTTAAAAAATAGAACACAGAAGAAACCCTCAGAAATACGCCAAGAAAGCTCCCTGGGAATCATGTTAGCTAACTGGGATGCAAATCCTAATACAAAAGAGAAAGATGAAGTAAAAATGATTCAATATTGCATGATCGAATGGACTAAAAAAGAAATAAGATCCGATCATGTGTATTGGCCCAGGTATGGATCTGGTGAGACATGGATTTGTCAGGTATTAAATAAATTTGTAAATTCCAAGAAACCATTAGATGCAGAGGAAAAAGATTATGCCTCCTGCTGGATAAAAGACACAAAACTTCTGGAGGTAAAAGTTTTTAAAGAAACAAAGACCCCAGAGGTAGAGGCAGCAAAAGAAAAAAGAGAAATAAACTGGGATCCCCTAGAAATCCTACCAGCACCCCACCCCATGTTAGGAGGACTACAACCTTTCCCCCAGATGCAGGGACCCGCAGCACCTCCCCCCTTTGTGCTGGAAAGATTGGGACCCCTTCCCCACATGCTAGGGGCCCCAGCACCCCCCCACCTCCGGCAGGGAGGGTTGGAATCCTTTCCTCCCGTGCCAAGGGCCCCAGCACCTCCTGCTCTCGGGCAGGGGGCTCCAACTCCCTTCTCTCCCATCCTGGGACCCTCAGCTCCCTCCCCACCAATTCCAGCTGCCGACTGCATATCTTCTAACGTCCATACGGCCGTGTCCCTCATGGTCCCGCCGGAAGAGTGTGTCTCACTTCCGGCTTCCCCACACACAGCCGATCATGTCTCTATGGTTCCGGCTCCCTCGCATACAGCCTCCCGTGTCTCCATGGTTCCGGTCCCCCCGCATACAGCCGACCATGTCTCTATGGTTCCGGCTTCTGCAGAAGCCCCATACCAAAATACCAGAAGTAAAATTCAACGGCAGTTTAATAACTGCTCTCCTGACTCTACCCCAAAACCAGGGGACAGGGTTATGAAGGACGAGGATCAGAAAAACTGGGACCAAGGAGCCAGATTATTTCCTCTAAGGGAAGTGCCGATGGGAGGAGTTCAAGGAGGGACGGGTTTTGTGAATGCTCCTTTAACATCTTCAGAAGTCAGAGCCTTTAAAAAAGAAATTAAGGGATTATTAGAGGATCCTATCGGAACAGCTGAGCAATTAGACCAATTTTTGGGCCCCAATATTTTTACTTGGCAAGAAATGCAGTCCATAATGAATGTAATATTTTCCCAGGAGGAGAGACACATGATTAGAGCTGCTGGAATAAAAATTTGGGAGAGAGAAAATAACAAGGACCAGCAGGAGACCAGAAAATGCCTATAGCACCCCCTAATTGGAACCATAATGAAGAAGTAGGACGGGGACATATGAATGATTATCGTAATCTGATAATCAGAGGAATAAAGGAGGCGGCACCCAGAGGGCAGAATGTCAGCAAAGCTTTTGAGGGAAGACAAGGGAAGGAAGAAAGTCCCACAGAATGGCTGGAAAGACTTAGAAAGAACATGAAGCAATACTCTGGAATAGACCCTGAAACTTTAGCAGGGAAAACCTTGCTGAGAGTTAACTTTGTCACTCATGCTTGGCCAGACATTAAAAGAAAGCTGGAAAAGATTGAGGACTGGCATGAGAAATAATTAAATGAGTTATTAAAGGAGGCTCAAAAAATTTATGTACGGAGAGATGAAGAAAGAGCTAAAATAGATGCAAAAATCATGATAGCCACTATGAGAGGAAACAATTTCCAGTAAGATTTAAAGCCTCCAGAGACCAACCCCAAATATTCAGGTTTTAAAGACAGAGGGAGGGGAATAAATCAAACCTCTACCCAGTTAAAACCTCAGGAGCAAACAAAAAATGTCTGCTTCTACTGTGGAAAAGAGGGACACTATAAAAGGGAGTGTCCGCGCCTGAAAAAGAACCTGAAAATATTCAAAGAGATACACCCCGAAGAAGAATAGGGGGGTCATGGGCTCTATCTTTTGGGGGATAAGTACCATCTAGAGCCTATGATAACCTTAAAAGTAGGCCCCCAAGAGGAGGTATTAGAATTTATAGTGGACACTGGAGCAGAGAGAACGTGTGTGATAAATATTCCAAGGGGTTGTGAAGTAAGTAATAACACTGTGAAAGTAACAGGAGCAAAAGGTGAAGGGTTTACAGTTCCTGTTATTAAAAATGTCATAATTGAAGGGGAATCCAGAATAGGGATGGGAGATGTCTTATTAGTCCCAGGAGCAGGTTGCAATTTGCTGGGAAGGGATTTACAAATACAGTTGGGAATAGGGGTTATACCTGAAGAAGGAAAGATGACGGCAAAAGTGTTAAAACTTGGCCAAGAAGATGAGGAGGAAATAAATAAAAAGGTTTGGGCTGGGAAAGGCAATAGGGGAGGATTGAATATTGACCCTATAAAGGTCACGACTGAGAAAGAAGAATGTCCCATCCGTATACGTCAGTACCCTATATCTTTAGAAGGAAGAGAAGGCTTAAAGCTGATAATAGAAGAATTGATAAAGGATGGAACATTGGAACCCTGTATGTCTCCTCATAATACCCTTATCCTACCAGTAAAAAAGCCTGATGGGAATTACAGATTAGTGCAAGATCTGAGAGAAGTGAACAAAAGAACTCGTACCCGTCACCCGGTGGTACCTAATCCCTACACTCTGTTAAGTAAAGTCCCACCTCAGCATCAGTGGTTTAGTGTAGTGGATCTTAAAGATGCTTTTTGGGCTTGTCCATTAGCAGAGGAAAGCCGGAATATATTTGCCTTTGAATGGGAAGATCCAAAAACTGGGAGGAAGCAATAATTAAGGTGGACAAGTTTGCCTCAGGGATACTCCGAATCTCCCAATTTATTTGGGCAAGTTTTAGAAGAAATATTGCAAACTTTCCCCACTCCTCCTGGAATACAAATTATCCAATATGTGGACGATCTTTTATTGTCAGGAGAAGTTGAAATGGAAGTCAAGGAAGCTACTATAAAACTTTTGAACTTTCTTGGAGAAAAAGGATTGAGAGTCTCAAAAGGGAAATTACAGTTTCTGGAATCAGAGGTGAAATATCTTGGTCACTTGATAAGCAAAGGTAGCCGAAAGCTGAATCCTGAGAGGGTGGCAGGGATTTTATCTCTCCCCTCTCCTTCCTCAAAAAAGGAAGTTAGAAGACTGCTTGGACTATTGGGATATTGTAGATTATGGATTGAAGGATATACCCAGGCAGTAAAATTTTTATATGAGAAATTGACAGAAGGGGAGGATATAAAGTGGACCAGGGAAGATGATAATAAATTAGAAGAATTGAAGTTAAAACTAGCCTCAGTACCTGCCTTAAGTTTACCCTCACTAGAAAAACCCTTTCATCTGTATGTAAATGTGGAAAATGGAATAGCCCATGGAGTCTTAACTCAGGAATGGGGGGGGATTAAAAGGCCAATTGCTTATTTATCAAAATTGCTAGATCCAGTAAGTCATGGCTGGCCAGTATGTATTCAAGCAGTGGCAGCCACTGCTATTCTGGTAGAAGAAAGCCGTAAACTCACTTTTGGAGGTAAACAAATAGTATATACACCCCATGCTGTACGGGCTGTGTTAAATCAAAAAGCTGAAAAATGGTTAACAGACTCCAGAATGTTAAAATATGAGGCAATTTTGATAGACAGTGATGATTTGACGCTGGAAGTTAATAAAAGCATAAATCCAGCTCAATTTTTATATGGAGAACCGAAAGATGATTTAACACACAATTGTTTAGAAATTATACAGTACCAAACTAAAGTTCGAGAAGATCTAGCTGAACTAGCCCTCCCAGAAGGAGAAAAAATTTATGTTGATGGCTCATCTAGATGCTTACAAGGAAAAAGGATATCGGGATATGCATTAGTTGATGGGAAAAATATGCAAACCATCGAAAAAGGGAAACTACCCTCAAACTGGTCGGCTCAGTCTTGTGAATTATATGCTTTAAAAAGGGCATTGGAGTATTTAGCACAAAAGAAAGGGACCATATGTACCGATTCAAGGTATGCCTTTGGGGTAGTGCACACCTTTGGGAAAATTTGGGAAGAAAGGGGATTACTAAATTCAAAAGGAAAGGGACTGGTGCATGAGGAACTCATTTTAGAGGTTTTAGAGGCATTGAAATTACCTGAAGAGATAGCTGTGGTACATGTTAAAGGACACAAAGGGGAATGACTCCAGAAATAAGAGGGAATAATCTGGCAGATCAAGAGGCCAGAGATGCAGCAGAAAATGGGATAAAAAGGGTTATGTTAATTCTAGCCCCAGACCAAGAAAAATTGGAAATCCCAAAATTTAGTGAAGCAGAAGAAAAAGATTTAAGTAAAATAGGTGGAGAACAAGATCAGTCTGGGAAATGGAAACTTCCTGATGGAAGGCAGTTACTTAATAAACCTCTTACTAGAAAAATATTAGAAGATATGCATCAAAAAACTCATTGGGGTACTCAAGCCCTGTGTGATCACTTTTTAAGAAATTATGGGTGTATTGGGATTTTTGGATTAGCAAAACAAGTAACGGAAAAATGTGTAATTTGTCAAAAAGTAAATAGAAAGGTAATGAGAAAAACAAAGTTAGGAGGCCGTGAGTTAGCCTTGCGACCATTTCAAAGTATCCAAGTAGATTTTACTGAGCTTCCCCAAGTACAGAGATGGAAATTTTTATTAGTAATTATAGATCATTTAACCCATTGGGTAGAAGCTGTTCCCACTGTCAAAACTACAGCTAATGTGGTATGTAAAACCCTTTTGGAACTGTTGAAGGTTGGATCTAGTTCTTTTCCTCAGGAATTTTTCTCCCATGGGTTGCTAAGACACAAATGACTGGGTACTTAAGAGAAACAAAGCACAAGGCTGTAGCCTTTCTCCTTGGCAGGGTGGGGAAAAATTGCCCCTCATGGAAGCAGAGCCTGGCAACTCCAGACTTGGAGAGACTGAAAAGCAAGGGCAGGGGGGAGGTCACGCTCTCTTGCTCGGGACCCTTGGAGCTGGACGGTCGGAGCTGCTGTCTGCTGAACCCACGGCCCCTGAGAAGCCAGCGCGGAGCTGCCGGTCTGTCTGCTGTGAGTCTCTGCCCTCTGCCCCATCTGGAGCCGACCTGCCTGCCACCAGCCCGCTCTGAGTTTTCTCCGCTACATTGTAGCGGGGATTTTCCCTGCACGTGGAGACCCCTTACTGTCCCAGCTCCCTGTGTCTGGGGATCCTGCTGCGGCACCGACACCAGCTGCCCCCCCCCTCCCGAGAGTCTGTGGAGCAAGGGCTCTCCTCCATCCCTCCGTGCTTCGGGCAGTCGCCATTTGCCGTGTGCTACCTGAGCTCACGCCGGAGCGCCCCTGCAGCCACCGGGGAATCACCACACCCAGAGCGCCCCTGCAGGCTGTGACTGGAACTGCACCAAAGGGAAAAGGTGCCTGAAGCCGAGCAGGCTGCCACTAGGTTTCTGGTTCTGTTTGTTGGTTAACGTTATAGTTGTTGTTATTTGTTATCCTTTGTTTTAGATAGTAGTAAAGAACTGTTATTCCTATTTCCATATCTTTGCCTGAGAGCCTCTTGATTTCAAATTTATAATAATTCGGAGGGAGAGGGGTTACAGTTTCCCATTCCAAGGGAGGCTCCTGCCTTCCTTAACAGACACCTGTCCTTCAAACCAGGACAGGAACAATTCATTCCCAGGTATGGAATGGTTAATAGAATAGATTCAGACAGAGGGACACATTTTACCTCAAAAACCTTACAGCAAATAACTAAAGCCTTGGGAATAACATGGGAGTTACATACCCCATGGCACCCCCAGAGTTCAGGCCGAGTAGAAAGGATGAACCAGACTTTAAAAAGACCTCTAACAAAACTAATGGTTGAAACACAAATGTCATGGTTTAAATGCTTGCCTTTGGCTTTATTAAGGGTCCGAACACAACCCAGGGCAGACCTGGGAGTGTCACCCTATGAAATGCTGTTTGGGTTACCCTTTTTGACCACCCAACATGAAACTGCTACCTATGAAGTGGGGGAAATGAGTGTTAGAAAATATGTCACCACAATTGCAAAGACACTTGAGGATTTGCGATCGAAAGGGCTAATCCCCCAAACCACACCTTTAGAGTTTAAAATCCATAATATCCATCCTGGGGAGTGGGTATTGGTGAAAACTTGGAAAGAGCAATCTTTAACTCCACAATGGGAAGGTCCTTTTCAGGCACTACTGACAACTGAGACCGCGATCCGAACCAGGGAAAGAGGGTGGATCCACGCTAGCAGAATCAAGGGACCTGTGGAGGAACCTAAGGAGTGGACTATAACCTCAAAACCGGGTGATACCAAGTTAACCCTCAAGTGACGGCAAGGGGGTAATGAACTGGGAGGACCCACATGACCTAAGGAATGTACAAAGAATCACGCCTAACAGGGAAATAAGGCCAAGTTTATATCAGTGGTTTCAAGTGCTGCCTGGACAAATTCTGAGAAACCTTCGATACCCACCTTGGGGAGGAATACTTCCACTTCAAACAGGAGGATCTGGACTGTTTCAGCCAGAAGGCCCTCATATTTTGGCCTTAGCCTGTGACTTATATAAAGAAGGGGAGGAATTGCAACCTCCATCAGTACCATTCCATATACCCTGTCTGATTCACCCCAATACTGGACATGCTAGCTGGGTTAAATGCAAATGCTTAAGTTGTGGGAAAAATTGGTATTGTAGCTCACGAAAGCGAAACTCTCATTGTGGAAAGTGTCAAGTGTCAGATCTATCCCCTCTCCAGGCAGACCTAGGAGAAACTGAGATAATAACTTTGCTTTGTGGATGGGAATTACTAGTGCCTGTTGAATGGGAAATACCAGAGGAACGGTGGGAAACTACGATTAAGGAGTGTAAAAAGCGGTTTGCTTGGAAATTGGCAAAAAGGAAGTGACCAGGAAATAGAGGGCAAGACCGGGTTGGCCGCTGTACTTGCCACCGAGAAGATCATATATACACCTGCTGTGGGTAGCAACCCCATAGGCATGGGAGGTGGGGGTATAAGCCATGCCGGACCTCTATTGTTCCTTTTTCTTTCACTCCTTCTTTTCCCTTCTGGGATGCCAGCAAACACATGCCGCCCATGCTACCACAGGCTTTACATGGAAAGACACCGAGGTTCCTTTTTTATTTCTCACACCCATATCAACAGCCGCTGTTATAACCCATCAAAAGTACGTACTTGTGAACACAATGGGAAAAAATACTGGGTTACAGAAAACTTAGGAGACAATGGTAATAGATTAGGGAGTGAATGTCCAAAAGGGGAAAAATGGTTTTGTTTTACATCCACCTTTAAGGAAAGGCCCAGGATTTGGTCAAAGAACAACTAATACCCCAAAAAGTAAAACCAACAAAGCCACCCATATCAAAACCACTCCAAGATTGGTATACGGGACTCAAGCAACAATTAGAAAAGGAAATAGATCTCTCAAAACTTGGGAAAAACCTGTTTGTGGAACTGGGAGAAAGAATAAGTAAAGAACTTAATATAACCAACTGCTGGGTTTGTGGAGGGGCTTTGATGACAGAGGAATGGCCATGGAAAGGCAGTAGCTTGGGTCCAGTTGAACTCCTCAAGTGGAACCAGACAAACGTAAAAGGGGAAAACAGACCAGGGGGGTGGGTTTTAAGCTCAACAGTAATAGGAGAAGAATGTCTCTGGTGCACTGGGAAGAGTTTTTTTAATGAAGTCGGGCACACTCCATGTAAAAGATATAAAGTTAGTAATGGAACCCTTACGCATTGGATCCCAGAGGCACCAACTCTGTATTTGACCCATAGAAAAACAAAAGAAAAAGACTGTGAATATATAAGTGATATCAAGCTCTTCCAATGTAATGATACAGGCAAGAATCCTTATTTTGGGATCCCAGAAATATCCAAATTTTGGGAAAATATAGATCAACAAAAAATTGATTATTGGAAAGCACCAGATGGATTATTCTGGATATGTGGAAAAAGAGCATATCCAAAACTCCCCTCTAGATGGAAAGGAAGTTGTACTTTGGGTATCATACAGCCAGGATTTTTCCTACTACCAAAGCCAGATGGAAATCAGTTAGGAGTACCAGTGTATGATGACCTAAAAAGGGAAAAGAGAAATTGGATTGGAGGATATCAAAAGTGGAAAGATGAGGAATGGCCCCCAGAACCCATACTGGAAGTATATGGGCCAGCTACTTGGGCACAAGATGGGAGTTGGGGATATCGAACCCCCATTTATATGCTAAATCGTATTATAAGACTTCAAGCAGTTGTAGAAATAATCTGCAACAGAACTTCCAGGGCATTGAAATTACTGGCGACTGAACAAACTCAAATAAGAGCTGCAGTGTATCAAAACAGGTTGGCCTTAGACTATTTGTTAGCCGAAGAAGGGGGTGTTTGTGGAAAATTTAATACATCAGATTGTTGTTTGAACATAGATGACAATGGACAGGCTGTCCTAGATTTAGCCAATGAAATCAGAAAAATATCCCATGTACCAATCCAGAAATGGGAACCGATACTAAAACCTGACTGGTTGGATAGGATGTTGGGAATACAATGGTGGAAGAAGTTAGGCTTCTTCCTTTTATGTGCTACAGCTGGGTTAATATTTCTTCCTTGCTTGATCCTGTTTTATTCGGCTAATCACCAGCGTAGTCCAAGGTATGCAAGTGGTAACTATGCCAATGAAACCAAAATTGGCTACAACTGGGACAGCCCAAAAGATAATGATATTGAAGAAACAAAAAGATATAAAAGACCCCTCTGAAGAAGCAAAATTAATCTATGAAAGAAATGAGCAAAGAAAAGAAGAATTATTGCTCAAGCCAAATGAATTATAAAAAGGAAAAGGGGGGATTGTTATAAATGCATATTATAGTGTTGGCTTTTCGCAAATAATGAATGCTATGTGTATGATGTTGGTCATTGTAGAAGTTGCTTTTGTTATAGAAATATAATAATTTTTAATGCTTTAATGCCTTTTTGTTTTAGCTTAAATGTAGTGGCTAATGTAGCTGTGTTAAAATGTACCTAGCTTAAAATAACTAAACTGCAAACTTAGTTGGATAAGCGTGGGTGTAACAGGCTCCTGTCCCAGGATATCTCTATCGACAAGGAACCATCTGACAGGATATCCCTATTGACAAATAACCGTCTGACTGGACATCCCTATCGACAATAACCATCTGCTGGACACCAACAGACAAAGGAAGAATTGGGAAACCCCAAAGAAACTGCGCATGCTCTAAAAAGGCAGACCCAAGGAGGAGCCATGCTAACAAGTACCTGGAAAATGTAAAATAGTTTGGAGAAAAGTTTGAATATGTATACTTGTCTATGAATATGTAACAGGCTGATGCAATAAGAAATGTATATAAACAGAGTATTTTCACCATGTCAGACGTGCTCTTGGCTCCGTGCCAAGAGTTCCCAACATCACCTGGACGTTGTAACCTTTTGCCCTGTACCTTGTCCCTTTATTGTCCTTTTATTAAACCTTTAAATTTTAACAGGTGACTGGACCTCGTTTTTAACAAGTAGAACAAAGGCAAAAACAGCACTGAGTGCATAGCATATCTGCTAGAGGCATGGTTTTCGTTCATTTCAGAAATGGGTTAAATACTTTCTTTAACTGTTATATATTCATTAAGCTCAGAAGAAAATTTACACTTCACAGTCCTCTCTCCCTGGTCTCTGCCCCCCCTCCTGCCGGTTTGGTGCCTCTTCGAGTGTCTGGTCAGTGTCAGGCAGAGGCTTCTTTGAGAGCTGTGAATTGGGGCGAGTGGTGTTATCTTCTCTTGTCTCTCTCTTGAAATTCTTTTGCTCTGCAATTCATCAACTCAACAGACGTTTATAGCTATATATTTATGACTACACTTTTCAATATATCACAATTATCTTGAGGTTATAATTTTACTACAGTCTTGTTTCTACTTAACTGTATTTTATCATAACACTATTTTACACAATATACTAACAATATACAAAGAGCCAACTTTTATCATTTACTCATTCATTACATTAACCCAGAGAGCAGCCCTCTGGGTTGGGAGTTTAAATCCTTTGGAGAGAGGTGACCCTCTAACTATAGAAAGCACCACAGATAAATTAGTAGAAAGTGTTCAGAAAGCAGCATGCATCTAAATGATGTATGAGCGTAAACTAACCCCTTCACAAGAATTGCCTATGATGTTGAGAGTAGATGCTGACTGGATGACCCCATTAATAAGAAGGCTTCCCGATTCTCTAAAACCAATGGCAATACAATTGCAAAGGGAAATACAGGCTGTGGCCCCACTTGAGAGAATGCTGTCTTAGTACCACCTTGATGCCTGGAGAGGCTACCTAGAACAGAGGCTAGACAGAGGTGAAGGATAAAGGGTAGGCATTTACTGAAAGGCCTTCAAAGGATACTATACCCAAGATGGACAACTGTCATGGGTTTCTTGGACAGACATAAGTTTGGTCTATTTGCATATCAGAGGTTATTGGCCAATTACAGCTTCAGGTAATGGAGTCCAATTCCCTCTGTTCTTCCTACTTAACTGTTGTTTACATTTTTTGAGGCCTGAGAAAGTAAGGTATCCCTGAGCTTCAGACCAAGAGAGAAATGTCTTTGTCTGAATAAAATGGGAGAACTGTAGCTGACAGGCTATGGAGTTTTAGTTATACAGTAAAGCAGTACAGATCTGAAAAATATAAAAGCTAAAACTTGAGGCAGCATTCCTCCCTTTTAGAGGCTTAACAAGGCCTTGACCTTGTCGAGTTGCTATTCAAAATGTCTACTAATAGTATGTATTTAACAGCAGTAAATATCTAACAATAATAAATATCTAACAACAGTAGTGTTTAGCACAGTTGGCTATCATGCAAAGAAGAATTATGACTATAATTATTATGAACATTTCTTTAGTGTCACGAATGAATGTGGGAGTTTAGATAAGCCTTTGCCTTTTGCCCAGGCCTTGGTAGCAGATAGTAACTTTATTGAGGCGGCCAGCACCCCAAAACCCACTCTCGTTCGTAAGTTCTTTAAATTATGGCTGATTCTGTCTATTATAGGATTAATAATTTCTTAATAGACAAAAAAACCTAACAGACATAAGACTGAGAGTAAACCAGTACTACACAGGAATAAAACAAAAAGAAAGACTACTAGTAGATTAACATGCAGTGCACGATAAGGTACCTCTTTCAGTTACAGCTAGCGAAGAAATAGTATAACTTAGGATTCAATGTGTCTTGCCATCTAATTTTTGGTGTAGCACACATTGAAATCCTTTCCCTCAATTTCCGGAAAAGTAACTGCGAGCCTGCATCCAAAATTCTGGAAGAAGTCCCTTACGTCTTCAGAGTGTGCGTGTAGAGGCTTCTGCCTCTGTGATAACTTGTGTATCTTTTATTTTCATAAAACAGTGTCTCTTAAGTCAGAAATATTTCTTTTATCTCTCCTCCTATCAGCTCTCAGAAATATTTCTTTTATGTCTCCTCCTATCAGCTCTCCAGACTAAGATGTTAATTCTTAGCTGAGGCAGGAGCCCTTTTGGTGCCAGAAATGACCCCTGCCGGGCCTTTTAGCTCCTGAGTTCTCTCTTTGTGCACCAGCTATCTGTGGTACAGAGGAAGGGAGGGAGGGGGTAGACATCCTGCCACAATCCACCCCATGACTTAGAGGCACGTTTTTTCTCATGGAGTGATAGTGCAGGTATCTCTTGCCTCCATGCTATAAAAGCATGCACTTTCATATATGTGTGCACTATTATTAAGTATTTTGATATACATTGTTTTCCTAGGTTGTGCTATTTCTTCAAAAGATGTTGTATTAACTTTTGATAAGGAGCACCTGTTGTTGCTTCAGTTTATGTAACACCTATACATGTAAGACATGGTATTAGAGTCAGACTGTACATGGTGGTTAAGGGCAGTTCAATTATTAGTCCATGTAGGGTAGGTTGTTCCTCCACCCCATGAACCTTGAAATCATAGGAGTATGAGATATAAACCAGGAACAAAGGAGAATTCATGGAGGTAGTTATTTGGTTGTAGTGACTGAAGGAGTTCAATGGATGGTCGGTGACTCTTTTCATTTCTCCTTACGCTTCTTGGTCTAGTCTTTTTCTTTAGTGAAGTTTAGTTTGCTTAAGATAGTAAGTGTTAGACAATTTTACAACAATCTAAGCAAAAGCATATATATATTGTATTACATAATGGTTTGATTGTCTCAGGGGAATTAAGGATGTACTGAAATTCAATTTTTTGCTTATTTATGTTTTCCCTTGAAGAGGTAGAGAGAGGTAATCAAAGTTGATTCCATAATTGTGTGAAAATTCAAGTCAAATTATATTAAGGGTGACACCCCTTTTATCCACTGTAACAATCAGAGTGAGGGTACAAATATTCTAAAGCAATATTTGTAAAACTACAAGTGATATACAAACATTAATCAAAAACAACTAAATAAAAATAACTAATTTATAAAATAATTTGGTACTTCAATATTACTAAATAAGGTGATAATATTACATACTTTTGTGAAATGTATGGAAGACTGAGAACAAACTAGTAATTCTAATTTCTTATCAGTGACACAGTTTGCATTTGCTTCACATGAGAACTTCCTTTTATAAGGGTTAGGTAACATTTGCTCTATGTGTGTTTAGGAAAACAACACGGTTAGTTTTTGTTGGGATGGCTGATTAGCCATGCTTCATTGTTGTAAACATTAATTTGTAAGCATAAAAATGTAGACAATATTGCAATTAACATTTCTGGTTATAGCAGATTCATTAGTTACTGTGCAGTCCAGTAGGGCTTCTTTGGATCTAGAGCTGGTGTTATTTGCTTACAGGAGTTTAGGAATCTTAGTTGTTTTCACAGCTGTGCAGGTAGTGGACAGTCCTTTCAATGTTGCTTGAATGGTTTCGTGTTCCACATCAGGATACACAGTCTTTTATCTGGTGAGGATATTCTTAAACATTCAAGGTTATTAGAGAAATTAAAACAACAGAAATTAAGCAATAATAGATATGTTTCTTTTAAAGAATTATGGTAGTGGTTTCTTTTCTGGCCTCTAGTTGCAAACTCAGCGCTACGCTCACTGCTGTTAGACGAGGGCAGTGTAGGAGCCATTTGCAAGGTTTCATTGAGAAACTTGGTTTTTTTTCAGAGCAAAGCCAAACTTGCACATAGGCAAGAGTGTCACTGTATAGGGTTTAGGACAGCGAGACTGGAATATCAGTCCATAAGCCTTGAGACAGTAGTTTTTGTATTGGCATGTTTGTTTTTTGTGGCTCTTAATAGTCTAGATATAATTTTTACACCTGTCAGTATGTACTTGTAACCACTAGATGTTTTCAGAGGTGCAATATAATCTATTTGCCAGGTTGACCAGAGTGTCTTATTATTTTTGATGTGTAAAGATGGTGCCAGGTCTGGGTGATTTTGTTCAAGTCTCAGCTGTCACTGAGGACATTGTGTGAGAATTTCTTTACACATCTTCTTGCTTATTGGTCAGCCTCTGCTTTGTGTTGCAAAAATAAGGTACAATTATTTATCAAATTGATATCAGTGTTGTGGATTAATTTGTCGCTAATCCACTTTGTTGTTACAATAGGCTTGTAACATTTGGGGTTTTTGCATGAGTTTTAACTCAACCTAAATGGATTTATGAAGACTTAACCTGTAAAAACAAATATTCAAATCTTCCTTCTGCCAAACTTTTTTTCATTCACTTGCTGATTTAACACTTTCATTGATACAATCATCATTGACATCAGCCCATACTGAATTTGAATCAATCAGTTTTTGTCTTTTTTTACTACCAGTACTACTGTTTTCAGTTCTTTCACCGGTACACTTCTTAATTCTTCTTCTATTACTTCTACTACTTCTACTCGCATTTCAATATTCAGAGTCACTGCTCTGTACTTCCAACTACCATCAATGCGTTTGGCTGAGGCGTAAGATTATTTATTTTGGGATTTGAAGCAAAGGCATTGGTATTCATTAACCAATTCTACTGTAGAGTGAGATGTCATTAGTATTGGCCATGCTTTTGCTATGTAAATCTTGTTTTTTGCAAGCAGGCAGAGCTTGGGGGTTGAGAAATAGAGGAAACTGGTTTAGCTTCTTCTCTAGGCAGGAGGAGTTGGGTTTTTATTGTCTGTCTCTTCCTTCAATAGTGTCAATTTGCATCTCTGAAGTTGCTGTTTCGGCAGTCTGGAACACGGCAGCCACATACCTACACACACACAGGTAATTCGCATGCACACAGACTCTAAAAGGAAAGGCAAAGTATCTGAATGAACCCTGTGGCTACCACAGAAAATCCAGGAATTTTACTTCCCAAAAAGAGAACTTGGCATTCAGTTGAAGGCAGCCAATACATAAGCTGTTATGTGTAAATGCACCTGTGACACCTGCAGTGGAAAGGTTTTGTATTATGATTAGGTTTTGAGAATCAATTTTAAACACTGGCTTCAGTTTGCCCTTTTTCATTAGTCAAACAGAAGAGTTGTAAGTAGAATGCATTTTAGAATGCTTTTGGTTTAAAAATCTTAATTATATCAAAACAGATTTTAGTAGCATAAGAGATAATACTTCTCATTAGTTTAACCAATTCTAATTTTATATCTTTTAAAACTCAAATTTAGGGTTTTTTTGCTCCTGTAGGAGTATTTAAAAGAGATTTCAAACTTTGGTGTTAGTTACAATTTTTTTAAAGGTTTCTCTGCTCTCACTAAGAAGATAAGAGGGGTAGTTAGAAGCTGTTAAAATGCAGGAATGTGGGGAAGCTGTTTTGAGGGTGTCCAGCTTTAGGGTTTTTCCTCTGCTGTAAAGAAGTGTTAGTTTTTTTTTTCTGAGAGGAAGGATTTGATTTGCCATTTTTCTTCCCCCAGCTACCCAAAAGGAGCTATGGATACTTGAAAGCTGAGGTAGTTCTTACCCATTTCTCTACCAGTCTCTTAGTACATTTGGAGTTCCTTTCAGTAAGGTAAGAATCATCTCTCCAGAGTTCGAGATACTTATATCTGCAGGTTTGTGTTTTACTTGTAAACAGCTGGTTTTTGCAGCAGTAGCAGCAGAGGTATTTTTAGCTGACTGCATTGTTCCTCCTGCCCAGTGTGTATTTATTAAGTCAGGAGGGTCTGGTTCATGATGTAACAGCACACTTACAGCCCAGAATCCAAAACTTTCTATATCATCCAATAATATTTCATTTTTCCCTCTGAAACAAAATCTCCTCAGATGTTTATACTTTTCCTGGAGATTTGGTGATGGTAGTGAATTGCAGGGAAATGTTGTGAATGTATTTCTCCTCTGACCACCTTGAGGTCTCACGGAGAATTCAGCTTTAATTAGGGATTTTAATTTAAATTCTTGAATTTCTCTCTATTTAAAAGGTAGAGTTTTTGTGCTTTTGTTAGGATCTAATTCAACATTTGAATCACCAATTTCATCAGAGTCTTTCTGAATATAATGATTTTCATCCCCAGGTGATGCTAATTCTGAAATTTCTTTAACATCCGCAGAGTTGGGGTTTTTTAATGATGTTAATTCCAATTTTTCTTCCAAGGTTTTCGTTATTTCCTTGGATTCTCTTAGCTGTTGTTTTAATTTGTCAAGTTCTCTTATAATTTCTTTTCGCCACTCACATGCAGCTTTTAAACATGATGCAACTGCAAGAGCAATTACATTTTCTCCAGTTATGTTGTCCTGGAATTTTTCCCACTCAAACCAGTTGTGTACTGGAAGAGGATTTACTCTGTGTTCCTGCAATTAGTTTGATAAGTCTTTAGTCTGATCGTTTGAATCATATGCCATTATCCTGCCGACTACGCCAAAATTATCAAGAATGAATGTGGGAGTTTAGATAAGCCTTTGCCTTTTGCCCAGGCCTTGGTAGCAGATAGTAACTTTATTGAGGCGGCCAGCACCCCAAAACCCACTCTCGTTCGTAAGTTCTTTAAATTATGGCTGATTCTGTCTATTATAGGATTAATAATTTCTTAATAGACAAAAAAAACCTAGCAGACATAAGACTGAGAGTAAACCAGTACTACACAGGAATAAAACAAAAAGAAAGACTACTAGTAGATTAACATGCAGTGCACGATAAGGTACCTCTTTCAGTTACAGCTAGCGAAGAAATAGTATAACTTAGGATTCAATGTGTCTTGCCATCTAATTTTTGGTGTAGCACACATCGAAATCCTTTCCCTCAATTTCCGGAAAAGTAACTGATGCCTCAGGTTTTAAGTTTTATATTTTCTAGATCAAGGCTACTCTAGTGTATGACTCTAAGACTCCATAAGTTGTCAGCTAGTGTTCTGCTAGAGTTATTTAGACAAAACCATTTCTCTCTAAGCCGGAGTTCCAAGGACATACTGTTTCTCCAAAAGCCCGAAATGTAAACAACCATGGACAGCAGCGAAGAGAAGAAGGGGACAAACCAGGGATGGAACTTCAATACCTGAAGCTGTAATTGGACAATGGGTTTCTGATATGCAGATGGACCAAAGGTATATAAGTCCAAAAAACAAGTGCTAGGCATCTATTTTGGGTGTAGTCTCTGTGAGACTCTTGCATGCCCCAAAGTGTACCTTGTTTTAATAAATACTTCTTTTATTCTTTTAACTCTGTCTGGCTTGTTTCAGGTCAGCCTTTCATAAGGCACCATAACCATGAGCCTGCATCCAAAACTCTGGGAGAAGTCCCTTATGCCTTCAGAGTGTGCGTGTAGGGGCTTCTGCCTCTGTGATAACTCGTGTGTCTTTTATAGACGTAAAACAGCATCTCTTAAGTCAGAAATATTTCTTTTATGTCTCCTCCTATCCGCTCTCCAGACTAAGATGTTAATTCTTAGCTGAGGCAGGGAGCCGTTTTGGAGCCAGACATGAACCCTGCTGGACCTTTTAGCCCCTGGGTTATCTCTTTATGGACTAGCTATCTGTGGTACAGAGTGGGGGGGGGGGGGGGGGTAGATGTCCTGCCACATTTAGGCACAGAAGAAAAAACATCTAAATCAAGTTCCCGACCGCATCAGTGTTTTCCAGTTGTTTCAGGACCAGAAGCCTTTTTAACTCTGAAGTAGTGAATCCAGGGTCCTTTGCCAGTGACTTTGACTGCAGTGAGGGTAGTCAGCAGGACTTGGAATGGTCCTCTCCACTTGGCCTGTAAAGGATCATTGTCCCACCACTAAACAGACCTAGTCTACAGGTTGGAACAGATGTGCAGGTGTGTCCAGTCCGATGGGTCTGGATAGCATGATGTAATTCTAGAGCTTCTGCAAAGTGGAACCTAAAGCCATTAGATATCTCTGTAAATCAAGTTTTCCTTTCATATGAATTTCTTCTGGAACATGTGGAATTTGATATGGCCTGCCATACAGTATTTCATAGGGACTGATGTTATCCCTCCACCTTGGCTGTATGTGGATTCTTAGTAAAGCTGTAGGCAAGGCGTGAACCCATGTCATGGATGCTTCCTGACAAATTTTGTTAATTTGTGTTTTAAGGGTTCCATTCATACGTTCGTCTTCACCACTTCCTTGGGGTCTATAAGGTGCATGCAAATCCCAAGTATTTCCCAAAATCCAACTGACTTCCTTAACCACTGTGGCAACAAAGTGTGGTCTCCTATCTGATGACATTCCTAAAGGAACCCTGAACCTTAGAATTATATGATTGAGCTAAGCTTTCAGTACTTCCTTGGCTGTGTTAGTGCGACAGGGGTAAGCTTCTGGCCATCCACTGAAGGTGTCAACTAATACCAATATGTACCTGTATCTCTCTTTGCAGGGTAACTCAGGAAAATCTTTTTGCCAGTAATCTCCAGGAAGATCCCCTGCTTTTGTCACTCCTAACACAACTCTTCCTTGTATCAGGTTTGTTTTTACAGCAAATTTCACATTTCCTCACTACTGATTGTACAATATCAGTCATTCCCTTTCCTATTACTACTTTTTTTAGATGTTTCAAAAGATTTTCAGCCCCGAAATGTGTGCTTTCATGTTCTCTCTGAGCTAGCTCCTGAAGGATCAGGAGTGGGACTACAACTTGGTTTGTTGGTGTAACAGCCCACCCACATTCTGTGATCTCTGCTTTAAGGAGCTTAATTAGCTTCTGATCTGCCTGATCATACTTTGGGGTGAACCCTGGCAAATCAATGTCGTTTTGTGGAATTACTGCAAGAATACCTTTTTCTGCAATTCGTCTTGCTGCTTTGTCAGCAAAGCGATTTCCAAATACTGGAGTGGTTTTCCCTTTTTGGTGATCCCTACAATGCATGACAGCTACTTCTGTGTGTTTTTTAATGTTCTCTAAGAGAGCAAGTATTTGTTCAGCATGTTTGAGTTGATTACCTTGAGTGTTCAGAAGTCTTCTCTCCTTCCAGATGGCTCCATGGGCGTGGACAACACTAAATGCATATCTAGAGTCAGTCCATACCATTCTCTTCTTTCTTTCGCTCAAGTCTAGGGCTCTCATCAGTGCGATCAGTTCAGCTTTCTGCAACGACACATGTGCCGGCAGGGCCTTCGTCTCCATCACCTTGTCCTGGGTGATCACAGCATAGCCTGTCATGAAGCTGCTCCCATCTGTAAAAGGCTCCCAATCTGCATTTTCTAGGGGCATGACCTTTAGGTTTGGTCAGCTGGAATAGATCTCTTCAATTGTCTGCTAACAGTCATGCTCAGGGACATTGCCAGTTAAGGTGGAGGACAGAAACATGGCAGGGTTAACAACAGAAGTTGTTTTCAAGGTTACATAATCTTGTTCTAGTAACTGTCACGAACCAATGTAGGAGTTAAATATCAGTCCCTGCCTCCTGCCCAGGCCTTGGCAGTAGGTAGTAACCTTATTGAGGAGGCCAGAACCCCGAAACTCACTTTCGTGTATAAGTTCTTTTAATGATGACTGATTCTGTCTATTATAGAATGAATAATTTATTAATGGACGGGGAAACTAACAGACATAAGACTTAAAAGCAAACCAATACCACACAGGAATAAAACAAAAAGAAAGACTACTAGTAGATAACATCCAGTGCACAATAAGGTACCTTTTTCACTTACAGCTAGCAAAGAAATAGTATAAGCTTAGGATTCAATGTATCTTAGCATCCAGTTTGTTGGTGCAGCACATCGAGATCCTTTCCCTCAATCCTCGGAGAAGTAACCACGAAGCCTGCGTCCAAACTTCGGGGAGAAGCTTCAAATACTTTTAGGGTGTGAGAGACTTCTGCCTCAGTGATAACTTGCGTATCTTTTATAGTGTAAAACCATGACTCTCAAGTCAGTAATTTTTCTTTTATCTCTCCTCCCATTAGCTCTGCAGACTAAGATGTTAATTCTTAGCTGAGGCTTGAGCCCTCTGGCGCCAGAGATGACCCCTGCTGGACCTTCTTGCCCTTGTGTTATCTCTTTATGCACCCGTTATCTGTGGCACACAGGCAGAGGATGTAGTGGGGTAAACGTCCTGCCACAGTAACAGTGATTAATATTTAAGCATCCAGTTGCAGGACAGCCACTGTGCCCCCTTTTGTTTGAGTACAGCTGCTATGGCATTGGATACATACAGTACAATGTGTCACCCAAGGGTGATTTTTTGGGCCTCTTGGATTATGATGACAGTAGCTGCCACGGCTTTCAAACACCCTGACCACCCTTGGGCAGCATTGCCTAGCTGTTTGGAAAAGTAGACCACAGTCCACCGTTGGTTCCCAAGACACTGTGCTAGTACCGCCAAAGCCACATTCAGTCTCTCATAAGTAGAGTTCAAAAGGTTTACTTAAGTCTGGCAGTCCCAGTGCTGGAGCTGACATTAGGGAGTGTTTCAGCTGTTTAAAAGCTGCCCTTGTGTTTCCTGTCCATATGATAATTCAGTTTTCGGCTGCTTTTAATGCTCCATATGGGGGTTTTACCAGCAGTCCATAATTTGCTATCAACAAATGACACCAACCTACCATTCCCAGGAAAGCTTGCATCTCCCTCACAGTGTGGGGCTCTGGGAGTTGGAAGACGGCTTCTTTCCGTTCTTTGCTGAGCTGTCAATGTCCACGAAAGACTTCAAGCCCCAAGTAAACTACCACTTCTTTGGCAATCTGTGCCTTGTCTTTGGAAACTCTGTTCTCAGTCCCAAAAAGTTTAATAAAATGATGGTAAATTTAATGCAGTAATCCCTGGTTCTAGCCGCAATCAGGATATCATCCACATATTGAAGAATAACCCCTCTTGGCTCTTGTCATCTCCAACCTTTTCATTCCTTTGCTAGCGGGTTTCCAAATATTGTTGGGCTATTCTAGAAACCTTGGGATAAAACTGTCGAAGTAAGTTGACTTTTCCTCCCTTTCTCAGGATTCTCACACTCAAAAGCAAAGAGCTCTTGGCTGCTATTATGCGCAGGAATGCAGAAAAAGGCATCCTCCAGGTCTACAACAGTAAACCACCCTAATTCGCCTGTCACTGTGGTCAAAATGATGTAGGGATTTGCTACCACTAGGTGTATGTCTTCAGTAATATTTTAATTGCTCTTAAATCTTGTACTAATCAATAGCTCTTACCATCTGCTTTCATAACAGCAAGTACGAGGGTGTATTGGGTCTGACTGGGGTAAAGCTCACAGGCCTTACACTGCTGTACTTTGCTTTGGTAGCTGGTGTTGATAACAGAGCAGTGTTTTGGCTACTGCCAAGCTGTGCTGTCCCTGTGACATTCCTTCCCCCACTGAAGGGGATGGGGGGGCAAGATCCTGGGAGGGGACACCAGCAGGCCAGCTGAGCCCAGTCAGCCAAAGGGATATTCCATACCATATGACATCAGCTCAGATATATAAGGGAAGGAAGAGAGGAGGAGGGGTGAGTGTGCGATGTGTCGCGTGATCTTCGTCCATGGTTTCGCCTCCTCCCCTTGATGTCATATCCATCATGTGTGCTGGAGCCTCTGGTCCAAGAGCAGTGTCGGACAGGATCTCGCTGCTTGATGGGAAGTAGAGAATTTTGAATTGTTTTTCCTTCTTGCTCTTAGCGCGGCGCACTTTCAACTTGCTTCGTTCATATTTTTCCACCTTCGGACTGTAGATAAACTGCCTTTACTCACCTGAATCGTCTTTTTTTCATATATTATCCTTCCCTCTCCAGTGGGGGGGGAGATGATGAGATGTGCTGAGTGGGGGGCCCTGGGTCATCTGGCCGGCGGCTCGCAGCCCCACGACAGTCTCTTTTGGCACCCGAACGTGGGACGAGATAAAGGCAGTTTTATATATATATACACATATATTGCATGCTCTAGTAATTACCAATAGCAGCTCTCAAGTACTAAACTCCTGTGTGGCATACGGCCTTCGGCTGCCACACTGCTTATCTTTGTTTTGCTATGTTTGGGAACATGTTGAAACAAACAATGACTGTGAATGAATATAACTCCTTCTCTCTGCCCTGGGTGAATTGGAGTGTGGATGATCTTTTACTGCAGGCTCCTGTCATTATTGCCAACCCTTACATAAGCTTCCTGCTATTATTAATAATATTAACCAACACTGTTGTTACCTTATAGAATTAATGGAAATTGTCATCTCCCTGGTACAGAAGGAAACGACCCTTGGGTGAGGAGCTGTTAAAATCTGCCCTGAGGTACTCAGTTCCTGGGTGGAAAGGTATATGGAGGGATTTGGGCAGGTTCCTAGGGCGGTTATCACCTCCCGTTGCCTGGGAGTTTACTCCTGAAGAGGTAAATAACCCTAACAAACTGGCCCGTCGGCTGACAGAAGGGTGCCTCGTTTACTCTCAGGAATGCGAGCAGCTTCTCGCCCTGTACTGGGGGCTGGCCTGGGCTTACCGGGCCTCTGTTCAATATTCTTAGAGGACTGTGGTTGAGGCAGGAACTCAAACTGTGCCTGAGGACACTATAGCTGAGACAGGGACACAAACTACAGCTGTGGCTGAGGCAGGGATACAAACCATAACAACTATGTCTGAGATAGGAACCCAAACCACAACAACTACAGTAATTGCCCCAGTAGTGAAAAAAAAAAAATGGACAAGGCAAGTTTCAGGCCGATTAGTAAGAGAAGAAGAAGAAGAAGAAGAAGAAGAAGAAGAAGAGGAAGAAGAGATGGGGCTAGATCAAGAGGCAGGTCCCTCAGCAAAGGAATCGAAGGGAGTGAGGCAGATTAAACAGGAGACCGAAGTTACTCGGTCCCTGACCCCATCCGAACTTCGAGACTTGCGAAAGGATTACAGCCGCCAGTCAGGTGAGAGGATTCCTGCATGGCTGCTGCGATGCTGGGATAATGGGGCCGATAGTCAGCAGTTAGGTGGTCATGAAGCCCAACAGCTGGGATCCCTTGCTAGGGATCGGGAAATTGAAAGAGGACTTGCAAAGAAAGGAGCAACTTGTAGCCTCTGGAGACGGCTTCTTTCAAGTGTGAAGGCAAGATATCCTTTTAAGGAAGATCTTGTAAAGTCCCCAGGGAAGTGGACCAATGTTGATGAAGGTATCCAGTACTTGAGAGAATTAGCAGTGCTGGAAATTGTCTATAGTGATCTAAAGGATGATAGCGTCACCATAGATCCAGAGGATATCCCTTGTACACTTGCCATGTGGAGGAAGGTGGTTCAAGGTGCCCCAGCATCATATTCCAGCAGCTTGGCGGCACTTTATTCCCCAAAAATGGATGCACCAACTGTAGAGTTGGCGTCCGCCTGGCTCCGAAATGTAGAAGAAACTCTGGGTGCTCCCTCATCCCTGCAAGCCACCACCCCAACTTTTAGAAGCAGCCCAAGAGATCGCTCCTCTCCAACCCCAGTCAGAGGGAAGGGAATCCCCAAGAACAGGCCACGTAACGAGCTCTGGTTTTTCCTGCGTGAGCATGGAGAGGACATGAGGAAATGGGATGGTGAACCCACCTCTAAGCTGAGCGCCCGGGTCCGAGAACTGAGGGGGAAGAGACCTGTTAAGAAGGGGCCACCCAAGAAGACTGTCAGTGCAGTTACCACAGAGAGACCAGAAGACAATCAGTGATCTTCCAGATATAAGAAAACTAAAACCGTTTCCTACAGTCCTGAGGAGGGAACTTCTGATTTGGCATCACAAAGGTCAGACAGTGAATACTCTGACCAGGAACAGGAATAGAGGGTCCCTGCCTCCGGCCAGGAGGAGGAAAGGGATGACCGGGTATACTGGACGGTGTGGATTCGATGGCCTGGAACATCAGATCCACAGAAGTACAAAGCTTTAGTGGACACCGGTGCACAGTGTACACTGATGCCATCAAGGCACAAGAGTGCAGAAGCCATCTGGATCTCTGGAGTGACAGGGGGATGCCAAGAGTTGTCGGTAGTAAAAGCTGAGGTGAGCTTAACAGGGGACAGATGGCAAAAGCACCCCATCGTGACTGGCCCAGAGGCCCCTTGTATCCTTGGCATCGACTACCTCAGGAGAGGGTATTTTAAGGATCCAAAGGGATATCGATGGGCCTTTGGCGTAGCTGCAGTGAATACAGAGAAGATCAAACAGTTATCCACCCTGCCTGGCCTCTCAGAAGATCCCTTCATCGTAGGATTGCTGCAGGTGGAAGATCAACAAGGACCGATTGCTACCAGGACAGTGCACCGGAGGCAGTATCATACCAACCGGGACTCCGTGACTCCTATCCATGAACTAATTCGTCGACTGGAGAGCCAAGGAGTTATCAGCAGGACCCGCTCACCCTTCAACAGCCCCATATGGCCAGTGCAGAAGGCAAATGGGGAATGGCGGCTGACAGTGGACTATCGGGGCCTGAATGAAGTCACACCACCTCTCAGTGCTGCCGTACCAGACATGTTGGACCTCCAATATGAGCTAGAGTCAAAAGCAGCCAAATGGTATGCAATGATTGACATAGCTAATGCATTTTTCTCAATCCCTCTGCCGGCCGAGTGCAGGCCAAAATTTGCTTTCACTTGGAGGGGTGTCCAGTACACCTGGAACCGACTGCCCCAGGGGTGGAGACACATCCCCACCATCTGCCATGGCCTGATCCAGGCTGCTCTGGAACAGGGTGCAGCTCCGGAACACCTGCAATATATTGATGATATCATTGTGTGGGGTGATACAGCAGGAGAAGTTTTTGAAAAAGGGGAGAAAATAATCCAAATTCTTCTGAAAGCTGGTCTTGCCATAAAACAAAGTAAGGTGAAGGGACCTGCACAGGAAATCCAGTTTCTAGGAATAAAATGGCAGGATGGGCGCCGTCATGTGCCTCCAGAGGTGGTTGACAAAATTGCCAATATGTCTCCACCAGTTACTAAGAAAGAAACACAAGCTTTCTTGGGCCTTGTAGGATTCTGGAGAATGCACATTCCAGGCTATAGTCAACTTGTGGGCCCCCTCTATCGAGTGACCCGGAAAAAGAATGACTTCGACTGGGGCCCTGAGCAGAAACAGGCCTTTGAGCAAATCAAACAAGAAATAGCTCGTGCGGTGGCTCTTGGGCCTGTTCGGACAGGACCAGATGTGCAAAATATACTCTACACTGCAGCCAGGGAGCAGGGCCTCACCTGGAGCCTCTGGCAGAGGACCGCAGGAGAAACCCGAGGTTGGCCATTAGGATTCTGGAGCAGGAGTTATCGAGGATCAGAAGCCCACTATACTCCAACTGAAAAAGAAATACTAGCAGCTTATGAGGGGGTTCGAGCAGCCTCAGAAGTTGTTGGGACAGAAGCATGTCTCCTCTTGGCACCACGATTGCCTGTCCTACACTGGATGTTCAAAGGAAACATTCCCTCTGTGCATCATGCAACCAGTGCTACATGGACTAAGTGGGTGGCCTTAATTACACAACGAGCCCGAATGGGAAAACCCAACTTCCCAGGAATCCTAGAAGAGATTTTGAGTTGGCCAGAAGCCAGAGATTTTGGAGCACTGTCTGAGAAGGTGACACGTGCCCAAGAAGCACCACCATATAACGAGTTACCAGAAAACGAAAGAAAATATGCTTTATTTACTGATGGATCCTGTCGAGTGACAGGAAACCATCGGAGGTGGAAAGCTGCTGTGTGGAATCCCACACGACAAGTCATTGAGATTGCTGAAGGGGAAGGCGAATCAAGCCAGTTTGCAGAGGTGAAAGCCATCCAACTAGCCCTAGAGATTGCTGAGAGAGAAAAGTGGCCCATACTCTATCTCTATACTGACTCCTGGATGGTGGCTAATGCCCTATGGGGATGGCTGCAGCAGTGGAAGAAAACCGACTGGCAGCGCAGGGGAAAACCCATCTGGGCTGCTGCATTATGGCAGGACATTGCTGCACGGATAGAAAACATGACTGTGAAAGTACGCCATGTAGATGCCCATGTGCCCAGAAGTCGTGCCACTGAGGAATATCAAAACAAGGAACGGGTAGATAAGGCCACCAAAATTGGAATAGCTCAGGTGGACCTAGATTGGGAGAGAAGGGGTGAGCTATTTATAGCCCGATGGGCCCACGAAACATCAGGGCATCTTGGAAGGGATGCAACATACAGATGGACTCGTGATCGAGGGGTGGATCTGACCATGGAGGCCATCACACAGGTTATTCATCAGTGTGAAACATGCGCTGCCATCAAGCGAGCCACACGAGTGAAGCCTCTATGGAGTGGAGGGCGGTGGCTGGGGTTCCAGTATGGTGAAGCCTGGCAAATTGATTACATTGGGCCATTGCCACGAACACGCCAAGGCAAGAGTTACATCCTCACCATGGTGGAGGCCACAACTGGCTGGCTGGAAACGTACCCAGTAAACCACGCCACTGCTTGGAACACAATTTCAGGTCTTGAAAGACACATTTTGTGGTGACATGGAACCCCAGATAGAATTGAGTCAGACAATGGGACTCATTTTTGAAATAATCTTATTAACTCCTGGGCAAAGAGGCATGGCATTAAGTGGATATATCATATTCCTTATCACCCACAGGCCTCTGGGAAGATTGAAAGATATAATGGACTGTTAAAAACTCTGCTACGGGCACTAGGTAATGGGACATGGAAGCATTGGGATGTGAATTTGGCAGAAGCCACTTGGCTAGTCAATACTAGGGGATCTGTTAACCGCCCTGGTCCCGCCCAAACTAAACCCTTAGACACTGTGGAGGGAGACAAGGTTCCTGCACTACACACAGGGAAGTGGCTGGGGAAGTCAGTGTGGGTTGCGTCCCCCATGGGGAAGGGCAAACCCATTTGTGGGATTGTCTTTGCCCAAGGACCTGGGTGCACTTGGTGGGTAATGCAGGAGGATGGGGAGACCCAGTGTGTGCCCCAAGGTGACTTAACCTTGGGGTAAGAATAATGCATGTTGGAAGTTGTATGTTGCAGGATGTAAGTAGCAGAAGGGACATGAGCTGACGAAGAACGAATTTCAGCAAGGGGCAAGAAAAAAGGCCACAATGAACAGGGATGGTGCCAGTCCTCGACAATCAAGTTTACTATTCCTCCTGCCCTGACCCCACATTCTGCTGGAAATGGAGACCACGTGGAAGGATGCGAGAGGACAGGAGATAGTAGTTAATGTGATGGGGATGGTTTAAGGATGTAGCTTAAACTGCATGTGTGAGTAGAAAAGGATTTCTGAGCATGATGCAAATGGTATGGAATAAGGGGTGGAAATTGTATTGGGTGTGACTGGGGTAAAGCTCACAGGCCTTACACTGCTGTGCTTTGCTTTGGTAGCTGGTGTTGATAACAGAGCAGTGTTTTGGCTACTGCCAAGCTGTGCTGTCCCTGTGACATTCCTTCCCCCACTGAAGGGAATGGGGGGGCCAGATCCTGGGAGGGGACACCAGCAGGCCAGCTGACCCCAGTCAGCCAAAGAGATATTCCATACCATATGACATCAGCTCAGATATATAAGGGAAGGAAGAGAGGAGGAGGGGGAGGCATTCGGGACTTGTCCATGTTTGCCTCCTCGAGCAACCATCACGTGTGCTGGAGCCCTGCTTCCCAGAAAGTGTCAGGACATCGCTGCTGATGGGAAGTAGAGATTGATTGTTTTCTCTTCTTGCTCTTGCGCGCGCAACTTTCAACTTGCTTGTTCTATTTTTTTCCTCCACTGTAATAAAACTGCCTTTACTCACCCTGATAGTCTTTTTCAATATTATCCTCTCCTCTCTCCCAGTGGGAGGGGGAGTGATAGAGTGACTGAGTGGGCACCTGGCCCCTGGCCGGGGTCAACCCACGACATGTTCCTTTCCAGGTTAGGTGTAGGTGGCCCATGCACCTTGGTCAGATGCAGTATAATGTGGTCCTGATGAAGGGTTGAACATAGGTGGCCTGTCCTGGCTGCTTTGCTCACTTCTGTCTGTAAATGCTATTCCTCCTTGAGGCAGGTCTAGTTGTTAGATCCTCATCCAGCTCGGGCTGTCTGGCCAACCCTTCCCACTGGGTGTAAAGATGGAAACTCTCATCAGTCTGTACCCAAGAGTTACAAAACTCCAACCTCACTAAATCAGCCTTCTCTTGCAGCAGTGTAGAGGGTGCAGGTGTAAAATGTATGGCCAGGACTTCCTTCAAATCTGAAGGATCAGTTGATGTGGCCGTTCATACATGGAATAATCGTATGGACTGCACCATTGTGCACATTTGTAGGTTTAGTCAGTCCAGTTGAGGGTGGTCTAAGTCAGCAGCAGACGCTCAGCTACTGTTGAGCTGTGTTGATCTAATGCCCATGGAGCAGGCTGTGGGTAGTGAGGTCCTTAAAGGTGCTACCAAAATATTGATTTCACCTTTTTGGGAAGCTGTTGCTTGGTGGCGAGTCCAAATGATGGGAAGGGGTGTCGCAGTAGAGACGGACACACGACACGCTCATAATCCAAGGACAGAAAAGTTTTTTATTATTCCCTGTTAGTAGTTTTATAGCTTTTTCTCAGCTACTGTGGTTTCTTCTGATTGGCTGCTTAGCAAACAATGACAGGGCTGTCTGCAACACAAGGACCATTGAAAGAGCAATCCAATTAGCTATAGAAGCAATTAGTTCCATATTGTAATCAAGTTCCTTCTGGTACACTCTTGATGTTCCACAGCAGAAACATCTCCTTGTGTGAAGAACATCTACTTTGATTCTCTTCTTGGCTGTCACGGTGGCTTTCATTGTGGCTGCAGGTTGTCACAGAGTTTTCTCACGGGTAGATTTTGACTGTTTTTAAGTCAGCCTCTGTGAGGCTTTCAGACCAAGTGTCAGCCTCATCAAACCCCATCAAGGGGTATCTGTTCCCACCTCTCTCACACTGGGGCAGAAGTCGACTCAGTGACTGCAAGGGTGTCTGGTGGGAGCAGTGCAACTTCCATGGCAAGGCCCAGTTAGTAACTATGCTCTCATAGTTTGCTGGATAGTAGATAGGGACAGAGGGAATCTCTTTCATCCATTTGTGAGCATCAGTAATTAGATGACGAGGCATTTGTCTATTTTTTGAACACATCTAAGTACTGTATGTTCCTTTTCCAGGTTAAGTATAGGTGGGGTGGGGGTTCAGCTCTGGGCTCTTCCCCCTTGGCTTCCTGTTCCTGAGGGAATCCTCATTAGCTCCTTTCCCTCCCGTGACTGATATGCTGAAATCCAGGGGATCACCACATCTGAGCTGAGGTCACAAGCCCAAATCTGTGCTGCCCCGTGCAGGTGTTTCAGTTCCTTTGGAGTTTTTCAATTCCATGGCTTCCTGTTCCTCTGCATACATAGGTAAGCAGCTGTCTTCTAACCAAGGGGAGAGAAGGGAGGGCTGCAGAGGCTCTGGTGACAGGGGAGAGCAGGGGAAGATCTGCCCTCTGCCCAGCCGCGTGCTCGTTCCCCTGGCACAGCGTTCCCATGCAGCTCGTGGCTGGAGGGTGCCCAGCAGAGGAGCTGCCGTGCTGGAGCATGGCGTGGAGGGGAAAGCCCCAGTGCCCCGGGCTGAGGAACGTGCTGGCAGATGGACAGGAAAGGTGCAGCATCCACTGTCACCGAAACCCGGGAAATAAACTGTCCAAATAGTTGGAGAGCCTAGAGAGCTGACATTCCTTTATTAGCAGTGCTGGATGCATGGGGACTTCTCCTCAAAGCATGCATGCTGAGACCAAGGTTTATATTCCTGAAACTAATACTTAGTCATCACTCTTTTGAATCCATGCATCTATGCTAATTATTTCCGTGGGCTTGTTTGGATATGGTTCCAGGTGTTCTTCTGATGAGTCTTTTCTCCTTGAGAGTATCTCAAATATCAAGTATTGATGTACTTCTCTTACCATTCTTTCTTCTGACAGCCAGCCCTCCTTCTCAAATCTAAGACAGCAGCTCGTACATATGAATCACTGATGCAAGGAACCAAGGACATCGTAGGTGGAACGCGACTTCTTAGTGACAGACGTAGGGAGTTAGCACAAGGCCACACTGATCTCTGGCATTTGTACTGAGCCCTGTAGGTACAAAACCAACAGGGCCCCTCACTCACCCGTCTGCAGGGGCTGCCGCGTGGGCACCTTTGGGGGGCTCTGCTGGGGAGATGCTTTCCTGGGGAGCCCTGTGCTCCTCCCAGGCCACCTGGCTGTCACATCCACCATGAATGCCTTCTCCTCTTTAACAAAGATTAAATCCAGTTTAAATAATTCATTGTCCTCATCCCTAAGGTGTTGTTCCTAGGAAACAGTCCAATTCTCCTTCTTAGCATCACAGCTAAGGGTGTCCCAGATGGAATTGTGTCATTTCATCCTGGCATCCTGAGTAATTGGGCAGTTTCCAATGATATGGGCGGAAGTCTCAAACTCAGTGCCACAATGCCTGCAGGATCTCACGCAGTCTCCATGTCTACCCCTTGCCAGGAACTCTCTTGTAGGGTAGACGTTGGCTCTCAATGGAAGCACGGTAATCAACTTGCTGTGAGGTATGCCTCTGTAGGGTGTTATCCATCCATTACTGATCTTATCATTCTCAAAGTTCTCAATACCATGGCCCTGGGCAACCAGCTGTTTGCATTTCTGGAACTCGGTCTTCTGCCAATTGCAAGGTCTTGGGTAGCGGAATTTTTGGACTGGTGCCTCCCATTCTGACAAACCTTCATCACCACCCACCACACTCTCCAACCTTGGAATAGGTTCCCAAATTTGCAGGATGTGGGTTCTCCAGCTCAAACCCACAATTCCTCATACAACAGTTCCAGACGATCACCTTTCAAAAATGCCACAGGAGCCTCATCCAAAAACTGTGCAAGTCTATGCAGGCTCCGCACTTGCATGCTGGGAATAAGCACCGCCAATTTCAAGATACCTAATCCCCCATCTTTACAACTAGAATACAAGATCTTGTCACTTGGCACTGCTGAGCACGTGCCCGGCCTCCCACTTATTCTACACCTCTCGTGTCTCTTCCCAGCGCCAGACTAGAGTCAAGCTCAACAGGGTCTTCTTTCCCTGCTGATTCCGCCAAGCCCGTTCCCTTGGCTGTGGTTTCGCTGGATAGTAGGTAGGGACAGTGAGAATCTCGTTCATCCATTCATGCGTGTCACTAATTAGATGACGAGGCATTTGGCTATCTAATAAGCATACTAAATGTGTATGTTTCTTTTCCAGGTTAAGTGAAGGTGGCCCATCCACCTGGCCCTGATCTGTGGGGATGGATGAGGCTGACAGCAGGCCTGAAAGCCTCTCGGACATGGACTTGAAAGCAATCAGAATTTACCCATGAGAAAGCCCCGTGAGAAAGCAATGGTATGAACACCTGCAGCCACAGTGGGGGACAGCCAAGAAGATAACCAGGGAAGATGTTTTGCACCCAGAGATGGCCTTGCAGAGGAGCATCAAGAATGTGGTGGAGGATTCATAGTGTGTAGTTGACTGCTTGTATGGCTTGTTAACGTGCTGGGAAAGTTCTTGTTATGAAGATAGCTTTAGTGTTGTTTTCCAAGCAGCCGATAGTAGCATGTTACAGTAGCTGAGGAAAAAGGGTATAAAGATGTTAGCATAGACTAATAAAGCACTTCTTCTTTGTCCTTGGACTACTCGCGTGTCGTGTGTCCGTCTCTACTGCGACAACTGGTGACCCCGACGTGATCCGTGAGCCCGATGTGATACGACGTGATCTTCGGGGTCAGTGCGATCCCTTGGCTGACTTGTTCAGGACTGAACGGGATAAAAGATAAAGGTAATCCAAGGAGCCTGCCAAGAGAGCAGGACGCCTGCTTGAAAAAGTGGGAACCAAGCGGCAGGGCGAGGTGCCGCTGGAGACGGAGTCCAACGTAGCTTGAGAGCAGAGGATTCTGTTTTGGTCGACCGAACTTTGACACCTTGATTAAGGTGAGCCGTTGGGAACAAATTTAATATGGGTAATAATTTATCTAGCCAGGAAAAGACTGTGCTGTCTACATGGAAAGTTTTGTTAAAAGCACAGGGGCTAGCATAACAGATGATGCATTGAAAAAATTGTTATTGTGGGCAAAATCGCATGATTTTCCAGCAGATGAGAGTGTTGCTTTTAGTGTAAGCTCCTGGAAAGCAGTTGGAGATGAACTGTGGGAAGCTGTTTCTCGGGGAGATAAAGAGGCACGAAAGTTGGCAACAACCTGGCGCTTGCTCTTTGATGTTTTAAAGAAACAGAGAAGAGAGCAAGAAAAGGGAGGACAGCTCACTGAAAAGACAGCTATAAATCTTGTAGAGGATGAGCAGATGGAGTTAGAGGGGGGAGATGGGTGCTGTTCGGAGGGAGCGGCCCCTGACCTGCCTCAGACTCAGCCTGCTTCTGCTAAAAACAGTGGTGTTGCTGAAAGGTCGTATATCTCTCCAAAAGACTATGTGCTGCCCACTTATCCTTCTCCTAGAGACCTTGTACGGCAGGAGCGAGTGTATCCCTCGCCTGCTGACCAATTAGCAAAAATGAGTTTGAAGGAGCAGAGAACAGACTCTGCCGCACAGCCTGCCACTGCGGCCCCCCCGCTTCCATCTTCACAGCCTGTGCAGCCTCCTGCAGAACAGCCTTTGCAAGCATTTTCTCCACTGCCAAAGGACTCTGACACGGACAGTGATAGTGGGGAGGAAAGGGAAAATGATCGGGGAATCTTAGAGGCTGTGTCAATGCGGGAGCGTTCACGGGAGAGAGAGAGAGTGGTCGTCGTCGCTTTAATAAGGCTTGGAAAACCAGGCCCTGGACACTGCCTCCTTGTCAGGTGACAGTGCAGCCGAGACAACCGGCTCGTTTTTGGGAACAAGTCAAACGTAAAGCCCTTGAGTGTGGGGATTGGGAGCTGGTTGAAAGGCTGGGTATGCCTAATCTTAATAGTGATGTGTTTACAACTGACATTGAAATGGTCGGGGAGGAGGCTGCTGGGGGGAGTGCTGGTGCAGGAGAAGGTGTTCAAGCATATCCCGTTTAAAGCTACAGCAGGAACTAATCAGCAAGATAGTCATCAGGTGATTGCCTGGAGGGTAGTGCAGGATTTGCAAGAAAGAATTACTAAATATGGCCTGGGGTCTCTGGCAGTTATGCAAGTAATTCGAGTGATAAACACAGACTTGCTTGCACCTTTTGATATCAAGCATCTTGCTCAGGTGTTGTTTCAGCCCGTGCAGTTTGGAGTTTTTGAGAGTAACTGGAGACAGATGGCAGAGAGAGCTGCAGTAGAGAATATACACAGACCTCAGGACGATCCTAGGTACGCAGTGGGATCTGATGCCTTGATGGGAAGGGGTGCATTTGCTAACCCGGAAACACAAGCCCGATGGCATCCTTTGATCCTCGAACTATGTCAGAAGCTAGGAATGGGAGCATTGATAAAAACCATAGAAATGGCTTCTCTCAGACCTCGATTTGTAAAAGTAGTTCAAGGGACAAAGGAACCATTTTTGCAATTTGCAGAAAGGATTTCAGCAGCCCTGGAGAGACAAGTTGAGGACGAACAGTTACGGCAGATCTTGTGTAAACAGTTAGCCCGGGAGAATGCAAATGAGGATTGTAAAAAGGTGATTTATACCCTTCCGGGGGATCCTTCATTAACAGATATGGTTACAGCTTGTGCTAAGGTTGGGTCTGTGGAACATAAAATGACTGCTTTAGCAGCTGTTTTACGTCCACCTCAGAAATGCTATGCATGCGGACAGCAAGAGCATTTGAAAACTGATTGTAAACAAAAACAAACAGGGAAAAAGCAGAAAGGAATTGGGAATACAGCAGTTTTCTCTTGTCAATGATGTGGGAAACCTGGTCATTTTGCAAAACAATATAAATCCAAGTCTCATGTAAATGGTCAAATTTTAGGAAACTTGGGAAATGGGAAGCAGAGCCCGAAAGGGGCGGGGGTGCTCAGACACAAACAGGGCATGCTGCCAACTCAGGACATGCTGTCAATGCAGACTTACATGGCTCCTTCCCCTGCCCCACCCCCCCCCCCCACCCCCCCCACCCCTGCGGGGGCCAGGCCCCCTGTTACTCTGCAACCTGGATGACAGGGACGATGAGAAGCCTTTGAATAAGAACTGCTTGAGAAAGCCAGACGTCTCTGTGAAATACTAATAGGAATTGTATTACTAGACAGAAATGGATAACTGAATTTTAATCTGTTTTCCAGTTTTTCTTGTTTTTACTTTATGTTAATGAGTGTTGAGTTCTATATCCACAGGTGAACCTTGAAGTACAGTGACCCCGGAGACAATACCACAAACCTGCATCCCTGCTCGAAGAAGGGATGGATCTGTGTGCTCGCAGCTCGTAACGCTGTCTTTGGAACTCTCCCAAACTGTCACTCCTGATGTATTCATAACTCCAGATCACCCCTGACGTATTAATAACTATAAATATGTTGTTAAAGTTTAAATGCTATTAGGTTTATTAAGTTCTGTTAACATTAAGTATTACGACTAGATTCTGTGAAAGTTGACTGCAGTTATGCATAACTATCTGTGTTATAGGAAAGATTAGGTTAAGATTACATACGTACAGAGATATATATGCATTCTTTTCATTATCGTGTTCATGGTACCATGGTCTTCTTAGTTAAAGGTAGTTGACAACGTCTGTTACTTTACAGTCTGCACAACCTGTACTATGTTTATATAACTGTCTCCATGATTTGTTCAGCTTTAAGTAACCTTCCTAGGTGCTGTTTCTAACAGCTTTCTCATAAAATCTGTGTTAGGGAAGTCCCTCCAGTTGGGGTCCTGGCTCTGGCCAAGCCTGGACTCTCTCTGGTTGGACATCTACCAACAGGCCCAGGTGTTTCTGCATCCAAATCATACTTAAGTCAGGTTTGACTTCATAATTTGAGTTTATATGAGCTGCACGCCTTTTGGGGTGGACTTGGGGATCTCACCCGGGAGGGATCCCCCGGCCCTGACTGAAACAAGGTGCCAGCTGTCACAGACCCTGACTGTTGGTATAGTATTTCACAGTTCCAGAATGTATTATTTTGCTTGACAACCTTCACAAATAATGTAATCAAGACGGATTTTTTGAACTATTGGGTCATGAAGAATCACAGAATATCGTAGATCGCTTATAGGTTTTATCACATGGGTGTTAAAAGTACTCTTATGTCTAACTATGTGTGTTTCTTACTTATTACACTACTTGTGACGGATGGCTGGTAATGCTATAGACAAACTTACGTTAAATAAAACAAAAAGGGGGAATGATAGGGGAACCCCCACAGAGCAGACTGCAAAAAGCTTTGTACACAATCAATCATCTCACAGTGCCTTCTGATTCTAATATTCCTATATTTCTAAAACATTTTCTTTCTTTGCAGTCGGACAGAACAGTGAATATCCCTTGAGGAAAGGTGCGGGTCAGAGATTTGATTACCAACAAGTGGGAGGGTCCATGGGACCTCATCACTTGGGGGTGTAGATATGCTTGTGTCTTCACAGATACTGGAGCCTGTTGGGTGCTGGCACGGTGTGTGAGGCCGGACTTACAGCAAAATCGCCCCCGGGACAGCGATGGATCGACCTGAACCTTGGATATTAATGATTGTCATCATGGGGTTTTGCATAGGGGGAGGAAGGCCCATGTTGCCTCCCCTGCCTCCTATGCCAGAGAATGTATGGATAACATTAGCTCATGCCTTAAATCAATCTTCTATGTGTGTTTCGCTTGCTACCCCACAATCTCCTTTTAAAACATGCTTAGTAGGTGTGCCGCTACATAATCGCACAGAAATTAATGTGCTTGTTAATGGGAAATATGCAAAGGGTACAAAGTTAGTTTCAACACCTAAACTGCTTGAACCCCAAGAAGTTGACATCTTAGGATCCATTAGAGCTTCGACTTGTGTACGCTTTAAAGCTTCGCAAGCACGGTCTGGTGAGTCCTCCAATGAGGTGTCACCCATCCAGCCATGGTACTCTAATGTTTCACTTTGGTGCAATGATAGCTCAGGTGTTGCTTTTACTAACCAAGTGCCAAAACAATTACCCTGGGGTTTGTTTTTGCTTTGCGGGGATCGTGCATGGGCTGGCCTCCTGTCCAATATGATAGGTGGACCATGCACGATCGGACGCTTGACAACGCTTGCTCCAAATCTTTCTATGGTAGCAAACATGTCTCATTCTTTGCACCGCGGGCGAAGGATGATGCATTCCTTGCGCCAGAGACGGCATCTTGATTCCTTTAACAAAAACTGCAGAGATGATCCAACATTTTGGGGAAAGGGATCACGAATAGCTGCTTCAGTGTTTGCTCCGGGTGTTGCTGCAGCTCAAGCTTTAGCTACGCTTGATAAATTAGGGTGCTGGCTTGCTAAACGTACTAATGAAACTTCAGCAGCTTTAGCAGGATTACTAACCGATGTTCGCTCAGTAAGGCATGCTACCTTACAAAATCGTGCAGCCGTTGATTTTTTGCTTTTAGCACATGGGCATGGTTGTGAGGATTTTGAAGGAATGTGCTGTATGAATTTGTCAGACAATTCAAAGTCTATCTTTGCAAATATTCAAGAGCTGCAGTATGGAGTGCAAAAGTTAAGTAAAACTGTTAGTGGGTTTGATACATGGTTTAGTGCCTGGGGCATCACGGGATGGTTCAAAGATCTGTTGAAAATGGGAAGTGTCATCTTGTTTGTTGTATTTTTGTTCTTACTATTGGTGCTGTGTTTGTTGTCTTTTCTGCAAAGGGCCCGGAAGAGATTGATAAACACTGCCTTTTTGGTAGTAAAACAAAAAGGGGGAATTGTGGGGATGGATGAGGCTGACAGCAGGCCTGAAAGCCTCTCGGACATGGACTTGAAAGCGATCAGAATTTACCCATGAGAAAGCCCCGTGAGAAAGCAATGGTATGAACACCTGCAGCCACAGTGGGGGACAGCCATGAAGATAACCAGGGAAGATGTTTTGCACCCAGAGATGGCCTTGCAGAAGAGCACCAAGAATGTGGTGGAGGATTTATAGTGTGTAGTTGACTGCTTGTGTGGCTTGTTAACGTGCTGGGAAAGTTCTTGTTATGAAGATAGCTTTAGTGTTGTTTTCCAAGCAGCCGATAGTAGCATGTTACAGTAGCTGAGGAAAAAGGGTATAAAGATGTTAGCATAGACTAATAAAGCACTTCTTCTTTGTCCTTGGACTACTCGCGTGTCGTGTGTCCGTCTCTACTGCGACAAGGGGGGATCCTCATCCCAACCTGCCCTGGGCTGGCTGTGAGGGGGGATCCTCATCCCAACCTGCCCTGGGCTGGCTGTGAGGGGGGATCCTCATCCCAACCTGCCCTGGGCTGGCTGTGAGGGGGGATCCTCATCCCAACCTGCCCTGGGCTGGCTGTGAGGGGGGATCCTCATCCCAACCTGCCCTGGGCCTGGGTGTGAGGGGGGATCCTCATCCCAACCTGCCCTGGGCTGGGTGTGAGGGGGGATCCTCATCCCAACCTGCCCTGGGCTGGCTGTGAGGGGGGATCCTCATCCCAACCTGCCCTGGGCCATTGCAAGGGGCTGTGGCCATGGACACTGCACTGACCCCTCTGCTCCAGCCCCTTGCTCAGGGCTGCTGTCACTGCCCAGAGCCACAGGGGATCCCTTGCTGGGGGCTGGTGCCACGGCCACCTGCCCTGTGCCGCGCTGGCTGGGCAGCCCCCAAGGAAGCAGCAGCAAAGGCCAGTGCCAGGGCCAAAGGCCAGCTCAGGCAGACAGAGAGGGGCAGTGCTGGGCACTGTTTCCATGGCAGCCGTCACTGGGACAGGACACCTGGGTCACCTGGCATGGCAGTTGCCATGGAAACTAGGAAAAAGGTGTTGGGTTGGGGGGGGTTTAAACTAAAAGAAGGGACATTCAGATAAGAAGAGATAGGGAAGAAATTGTTGATGATGAGGGTGGTGACACACCAGGACAGGTTCCCAGGGAAGCTGGAAACATTCAAGTCCAGGTGGGAGAGGACTCTGAACGGCCTGGTCTGGTGAAAGATGTCCCTGCTTCTGGCGAGGGTTTGGATGAGATGAGCACTGCAGAGCTCTTCCAATCCAAACCTTTCTAGGACAGTGTGGGGAGAAGGGGCTGCTCAGTGGACTCCATGCACTCCCTTGACTCCTGGTCTCTGCTGGGCCCCACATTCAGCAGCCAAAGGCAGCCCCTTCTCTGGCCTTGCCTTCCCCCTGCCCCAGGGGCTGACAGAGGGTGGCTGGCACAGGTGACCTTTGGGCTTTGCAGGGCTCAGGCACAACGGCTGTGAAAGGGTCAGTGCTAAGGTCACTCAGTGGGGTGGGGCAGAGCCCAGCCAGAAATCACCCCCTGAAGCAGCAGCTCTGCAGTGCTGGCCACCAGGCCGGCTTGCCAAGGGAGGCTTCTGGCCATGCCCTGGCAGCAGCTGCTGCTGCCCAAGGTGCCTTTGGTGTCTCAGGCTCTCCCCAGCACAGCTCCCACCACGGCACTCTGCACTTGTGCCCGATGCCTTCACTGTGTTGGGGCTGGCCTGGGGCTTTCCCTGCAGAGGGATCTGCCCTGGTCCTGGCACAGGAAAGGCCATTCCTGCTGGAGCAGGAGACTCTGCCTGCAATGGGCTCAAACAACTCCAACAAGGCCCTGTTTGCTTCAGAATTTCTTCCTAGAGCACTACATTGCAATAATTGTTATTGCTCCTATATTGTGGAGTAAATAACTCTGGTTAAGATCATTTTGTCTAATCATGATCAGAATCAATCATACGTGTGTTTATATAAATATATCTTCCATCGTTAATCCTGTGGGACAATTTGCATTAAAGTTCAGTTCCACCTGTCCAGTCTTTTACACATGAACCTTTGACAAAGTCTGGGGCTGGGATTGGATCCAGCCACTCCCAGACTCCGCACACAGGAGTTTGGAAAGCCCGGGGATTTGGGATCTATGGGGAGTGTTGGGGGTCCTTTCTGCACCTGGACACCCAATGGAAGCTTCTCTAATAACCTTTGCCTGAAACTCCCACTCTGCCCATGACAGGAACCCCTGTGAGTGTCTGTGACATCCTGGCTCTTTGTCAGCCTGGGGACTCCTGGGATGTCACCGTGGAGCTCTTGAACAGCCTGGAGACTCTTGGAATGTCTCCATGGAACGCCTCTGAGTGCCTGTGACAAATCAGCTCCTCATCAGGCAACCATCACCAGGTTCCATTGCCATGCTCAGTTTCCATGGCAACCATCAACAGGCCCCTTTGCCATGGTCACTCCCTTGGCAGCTCCATGGGCACCCAATGCCAGGGGTGGTTGCTATGGACAGCAGCTCAGGCCTGGAGCCAGGGTCTGTTGCCATGGCAACCATTTGTGGTCCCATCCCGAGGGTCATGGGATCACAGAACCCCAGAATTGGCTGAGCTGGCAGGGACCCATCAGGATCCTCAAGTCCAAACCCTGAACCTGCACAGGACATCCCAATAATCCCAGCCTGGGCCTGGCAGTGGTGACCAAACTCTGCTGGAGGTCAGACAGCCTTGGAACTGTGATCCCTTCCCTGGGGAGCCTGGGCACTGCCCGAGCAGCCTCTGGGGAAAAACCTTTTCCTGAGAGCCAACCTAAACCTGCCCCGACTCAGCTCCAACCGTTCCCTCCAGTCCTGTCCCTGGGCACCAGAGTGAAGAGGTTCCCACAGCCCCAGCCACGGACCCGCTCCCAAGGCTGTTGCCGTGGCAGCCAGGGTTGGAATCAGCTGTGATGCTCGGATTCCAAGGGCTGGGGTTCAGGAATGGGATTCCCCAATTTTCTGCTCTCATTAAAACCGCACTGCCGCTCGCTCCCCTCCCCCTCCCATGGAAAGCACAAAAGGCAAAGATCCCGGGCTGGGATAAAAACAATTTACTGGGAACTGCAACGGGATAAGGAACAAAGAGGAACAGCAACAATATTGATAACAGAAGGGACAAGACAAACAAATGATTTACAGGCAAAACTGGGGAAACACCGACCCGATCTTCCTGACCCTGCATATTCTTCCATCCAGAAAGGAAACCCTTCTCCTTGGGAGAGTCCCTTTCCCTGTCCCTGCAAATGACCTGAGGTGGGATTGAATATAATGATGGGGGCATGGCCAGATCCTCATGTTTTTTGATTCCACCTCAAACTACTGCCAGGGGCAGGGAAAGGGACAGGTGTCTTTCCCATGTGGAGCACAGGGAATGTTGGTCACCAAGACTCTGTCCAACGTGGGTCCTCTGATGGGAGATGAAGTTGAAGCAGCAGATGTAGCTTTTCCTGCAGTCATGCCACTCACAGGACTTTCGTTACTGGTGCCCCCTGTGGTGTCTGGACAAGTGAGAGCTGCTGGAGAAGCTCTTTCCACACTGGGGACACTTGTAGGGCTTCTCCCCAGTGTGGATGCGCCTATGGATGACGAGGTTGGAGTTTTGCTTGAAGCCCTTCCCACAGTCGGGGCAGCGGAAGGGCCTCTCCTCAGTGTGAATCCGCTGGTGCTTGAGGAGATTGGAACTGGTCTGAAACCTCTTCCCACACTCAGAACACTCGTAGGGCCTCTCCCCCATGTGGATCCGCTGATGGCAAGTGAGGTTTGAGGCGTTATTGAAGCTCTTCCCACATTCTGGGCACTCATAGGGCCGTTCCCCAGTGTGGATTAACAGGTGGCGAACCAGGTCAGAGCTGTCTCTGAAGCCCTTCCCACATTCCCCACATTCATAGGGCCGTTCACCAGTGTGGATCTTCTGGTGGCGAATCAGGGTAGATCTCCAGCTGAAGCTCTTCTCACACTCCAAGCACTTGTAGGGCTTCTCCCCAGTGTGAAGCTGTTCATGGACAACCAGCTCTGAGCTCTGGCTCGATCTCCAGCCGCCTTCCTGGCACAAGGTGTCTCTTTCCTCCTTGGAGCACCCTGGGATGGCTTTGGAGCCCCTCCCCTCCTTGGAACACCCTGGGCTGGCTTTGGATCTCTGGAGCTTTTCCTCTATGCTGGATTGCTGCACCTTGGAGCCACTCAAAATGGCCTCTTCCATGAGGTTCTGCTGTGGCGATTTGTCCTCCCTGGTCTCCATCCTCAGCTCAGTGTCTGGGGGAGAAACAACGAGGAGAGGATGGGATTTGCCTCCGTGCCAGAGGGAAGGGGTAGGAGATCCCCCCAATGCGTCCCTGGCAGGATGGCATTGGCAGTGGGCTTGTCCTGCAGCCGTGAGTGATCCTGGGCTGGGAGATGAAGCAGGAGAGAGAGGGAAAGGGGCACTGAATTCCTCCTCAGCTGCCTGAGTGTCCTGGGGCCTCTTCCTCTTCCTCACAGCCTCCTTCTCCATCTGGCCAAGATTTGGGAATGAGAAATCCTGGTTTCAGAGGAAAACAAGGGATGAGCAAGTTGAGTTTGAGGGTCCCTCTGTCTAAATCTCTCTCTAGAAGTCGCCGTGTATCTGGGGTTCTGTACTAGTATGAAAGCAAACCAGTGAGAGATTCCAAGCCAGAACAAATGACCTAATAGGAAAA
This sequence comes from Eopsaltria australis, assembly GCA_034509425.1. NCBI lineage: Eukaryota > Metazoa > Chordata > Aves > Passeriformes > Petroicidae > Eopsaltria > Eopsaltria australis. The sequence continues at coordinate 61,397 of JAVTVJ010001238.1, read as the reverse complement.
TTAAAATAAAGGCAGAAAACTCCGGCTTAAACTGGCAGAGTTAGGGTATGACCTGACACGCTGTTGGTCAGGGTGGTGGTAGCAGTCCGATGGTGGCTGCAGTCCTCTTGGAGTAACAAATGTGGTTCTATCAAGGCAGTGATCCTGTAGTGAAGTCTGGTCCTGTTCTGGAGGTCCAGTGGTGATTATGGAGCTCTTGTCCTCTGGGAATCCAGTGGATAGTGCTGCCCATGGTGTTGCAAACCTCACCTTATATCCAGGTAGCAATGCTTGGTTCCTCCCCCTGGCTGGAGCATCTCACAATGGGATGATGTCATTTAATGAGTCATGCAGTGAGGTTTGATGGGCCATTAGCAGAAGATTGCCCCTGCAGGGAGTTATCAGGGATGACTCATGGAAGAGATAAAGAACACTGCCCCACCTGTTTCTAACAACTTCTAAAGATGGTGATGGAATACATACTTTTGGTAACCTTAGACCGTGGGGTAACCCCTGCTCAGGGGGAGTCAACACCACCCCCCTTACCCAGACTGGCTCAGGTGTGAAACCCCCACCCCGAGAAGGCCAGACACACACAGGGGACAGTGTCACACCTGCCCCTCCCCAGGAGAGGTCTCTGTCCATGTCACTCTCTTGCTCTCCCCCTCTTTTCTTTTCCTTTCCATCTCTCTCTCTACCTCACATTTACTGATCAATCAAATCCACACCAATTACTTTGGATTTGGTTTTGTTAGCACCATAATTGCGGCAGAGATGTCCCTCTAAAAATTTTAATAACCAGACAGTGAAAATATTTTGGCACAGTGGGTACAGGACACTGTTGTCTGACCCCAAGTACCTTTGACAGCACTGTTCCTCCTCTGGGGAGGTTGTGCTTCTTTCTGGAGGAGCACTTGGAAACTTAGATGCAGCTTCCTCTGAGACGGATGTGAGAGAACTTGTGGGGGAAATGGCTGTTGTGGGTGGGCAGTCTGAAGAAAATATTTTCTTGTCCCTCCTTGAAAAATTTGTAAAAATCACTGGAGTAAAGAGAGCAAATGTTACCAGTGGGACTGACAAGGGTCATTCATTGCCCCAGGGTGAGGAGCACAAGGCTGCTGAACATCCTCCAAGAAGCCCAGCACAAGGAACTAAAGCACTCCCAAATTCACAGCCTGGAAGGCTTTGCCAGATGTGAGAATCATTTATCTCTTTGTGCCTATCACCTTTGTGACAGCTACACAGAGCTTTTCCTTCCTTTTAATAATTGGATTCTGGAAAATTTTTTGTTTTTCTATTATTGGAACCTGCCAGCATCTGAGCTGGAGCTGTGCGGGAACTGATGAAACTGTGAACTGCCACCATAATTGCTTGTATTGTCAGTTTAATGCTTGTATTAATGTCTGGGATTTGTCTGTGTTTTCATCACAAATGACTTGTAGGAAGAGCAGCTATTGCTCAAAGCTTTTTATGTTGAGTTAGATTTGATTTCTGCCAAGTTTATTTTGTCTGCTGCCCAGGGGATGCCCGAGGGGTCTCTGTGCCTTTCACCCGGGGGGAATCTTAGGAGGGGATTTGGAGGGGTTGTCCCTGTCCCTCTCACCCCAGGCCATTCCCCGGTAGGTCTCAATCTTTCTCACCCCAGGGGATGCTCAGGGGAGTCCCTGTCCCCCTCGCCCTGGAGGATGCTCAGACAGTCTCCATCCCTCTCACTTCAGGGAATGCTTGTGCAGGGCTGGGGACCAGGGGCTCTGTGTCCCTCTCACTGCTGAGTGTGCTCGGGGGCTGGGGGGGCTCTCTGACTTTCTCACACCTGGGAAGGCTGGGCTGTCTCTGTCCCTCTCACCCCTGGTGTGACCCCACCCAAACATCATTGGGGTGAGAGGGACAGAGACACCCCGAAACCCCCAGAAGGGATAAATGTGGGGTTTGGATTGGGACTGAGGATTTAGGAAGGGGTTGGAACTGGGGCTGGGGTTGGACTTAGAGCTGAGATTTACTTTGGAGCTGGAATTGAGGTTAAGGCTAAACATAGGATTGGCTTGAGATAGGGTCTGGGGTTGAGATAGGGTCTGGGGCCAGACAAGTCTGGGGCTGGCATGAGATTAAATACGGGACTGTGAGTGTGTCTAAATGTAGAGTGAGACTGAGATCAGGATCAGGGTTAGCTTTGGCACTGAGCGCATGCAGGGTGGGACAGCTGAGATGTCACTGCAGGATGTCCCTGGCATTGTCCCAGCCCTCCTCAGGCACCTCCAAACATGGGGGGCAGCTGGGTGCTCCAAGATCCAGGGGCTCCCACGCTGCCCCTCAATACCAGGCGAGCATTCCGTGAAGGCAGCCCTGCCTGTGACCCTTGGGAGTCTGGGATCAGCCATCACACCCCTGTGGGAGCAGCCACAGAGACATGGACAGATTTCCATCCCTCCCCCACCAGCTTCCTATCCATTTCAATCCCAAATTCCCCATTTTCATCCCCTAATGGCTCATTTGAATCCTAAAATTCCCAGTTTTCACCCGAAATCTCCACTTTTCCCAACAGATTACCCATTTTCACACCAAAATTCCATTTTCCTCCTAAACCAGAACATTCCACTCAAAAATTCCCATTTTGCAGCCACAAATCATCCAAAATAATCTTTTATCCCTCAAACCCCCATTTTAATTCCCAAATCTCTATTTTTTTGCCCAAAATCTTGATTTTGCCCCAAAATTATGCATTTTTCCACAAAATATTTGTTTTGACCCCAAAAATCACTTATTTCAGTCCAAAATTTCCCATTTCCCCCAAAATTATCCCATTTTGACTCCAAACTCCCCAAGTCAACACCAAAATCCTCAGTTTAGCTCCAAAATCTCATTTTGCCACCCCAAGAATCTGAAATTCACTCCAAATTGACTTTTTCACCCCAAAATTTCATGGTTTTCTCAAAAATGGAGCTTGTTGCAACAGAATGTCCATTTTTATGGAAGGGTGAAGCCCAGCTGCCCTTTTCTTCTGGTGCCGCCTCACCTCCTCCCCTGAGGATGTCAAACTCACCAGGAGCAGGACAATCCCCATTCCCTCTTTCCTTGTGTCTGCAGCCTGGAACATCCACTCAGAACAAAGCACTTTCTGAAAGCCCCGCTGAATGACATCAGGAGGAGGTTTGTGAGAAAGGGAGGAAAGTGTATTTTGATAGGAAATGAAAGTTTCAGAATGATTGATTTCTGTCCCATTCATTTTCAGTCAGTTCCAGGTCTGTTTTCATAGTGCCACCTTCTCAGCTGATTGTGTTTGTGTCCTCCTTTCTCTCCTGCCTTTCTTTGCCTGCTCTCTTTCTCTCTCAGTGTCTCTCCTGACACAGGACAGCTCCCACCAAAGATCCTCCCCTCATTTAATTCCCAATCCAGGAGCTAAAACGACCATGGATGAAGCTCTGAAGGCTGGCACTGAAATGTCCCTGTAAGATCTTGCTGCAATTGACTTTTGGCCCCATCTTGAGAGCTTTGCCTTCGAGGGTAGGAACATCTTTTCCTTGCTGGGAACTGAGATTCCAGAGCCTTGGAGCGTGTGCCATGGATGTCAGAGGGGCATTCCCGAGGCTGGTCCAGCCGTGCCTCCCAAGGGAGCTGTGCAGGGCCAGGGCACAAGGTCCAGCAGCCGTGAGGGCTCCCAGAGCAGAGTGCAAAGGTGGCTTTGCTGGACATTTTCCAGCACATTCCCAGCTGGAAGCAGAGGGAAGAAGGAAAGAGAAGCGAGTCCCTGACAGAATCATGAAATGACTGGGGTGGGAGGAGACCCTGCCCATGGGTGACTTGGCTGAAAGCCAAGTGCAGCAAGCTCTTACAATGACATTTCCCTGCCAGCCTGTGCTGGTGACAGTAGCAGGGCGCCAGTTTAGCACTCTGTGGGTGTAACCCAACTGTGCATTCTACTCCCCTTATCTCATTTCTGATGAGCTGTTCATGATGGGTCGTTTGCAGGAGCTGCCCAGTTCTCCCCAGACCCCTCAGGTGACAGCTGAGTGTTAAAAGAGATAAGGAAGGAGAGGCAAACCCTGGGAGGCAGGGCAGTGTTTCTTTTCCTTCACACCAATGACTCAGCTGTGATAACTCTCTCCAGGGAAGCACCAGCACAGTCCCACCCAGCCTGGGGGGATCATCTCTGCTAATGGGCCAGCATGGGCTCAATGGCACCAGCACAATGAGCAGCTGCAAGGACTGAGACCATCAAGGACTCCCAAAATATCCCACCAGTTAAAACCAGCACAGTGTTTAAGAGCTTTTTGCAGTCATGATACACTTGGTGACTTCTGAAGATGGATTTGTGCAGGAGGAACCCTCAAACACAACATAAAGTGGGGTAAGGAAGCCCTTGGACCACCTCCAATAGTTTGACCCAGGAGTGGGTTACTGCTGTTATAAATGCATATTATAGTGTTGGCTTTTCACAAATAATGAATGCTGTGTGTATGATGTTGGTCCTTGTGGAGGTGGCTTTTGTTATAGAAATATAATCACTTTTAAATGCTTTAATGCCTTTTTGTTCTAGCTTAGATGGAGTGGCTAATGTAGCTGTGTTAACATGGACCTAGCTTAAAAGAATTAAAGCACCTGCTTAGTTGGATAAGCATGGGTGTAACAGGCTCCTGCCCCAGGACATCTCTATCGACAATAACCATCTGCTGGACATCTCTATCGACAATAACCATCTGCTGGACACCCATGGACAAAAGAAGATCTTGGAGTCTCCAAAGAAACTCCGCATGCTCTAAAAAGGCGGACCCAAGGAGGAGCCATGCTAACGAGTACTTGGAAAATGTAAAACAGTTTGGAGGAAAGTTTGAATATGCATACTTGTCTATGAATATGGAACAGGCTGATGCAATAAGAAAAGTATAGAAAGAGAGTCTCTCACCATGTCAGGCGTGCTCTTGCCTCCGTGCCAAGGGTTCCCGGCGTCACCTGGACGTTGTAACCTTTTACCCTATACCTTGTCCCTTCTTGTCCTTTTATTAACCCTTTAAATTTTACCAGGAGCCCGGAGCTCGTGTTTAACATTCAGCATTTCTTGTTTGGCCTCAGTTTTGCCCTCGCTGCCCGCGCCGCCTTTCAGGGCCCGCGCGCGGCCGAGGCCGCCCCGCCCTCCCCGCTCGGGCCCGGCGGTGGCGCGGAGCATCACGGGAAAGACTTTTCCCGCCGCCGCCCGGGGCCCTCAGGCGCGGGTGGCGGCGGCGGGGCCGGGAGAGGAGGAGGCTGCGCGGGGGCAGCGAGCGCGTTCGGCGAGCAGGGGGAGCCGGGCACGGCTGAGGCTGGCCACGGGCTGCGGGCGCTGCCGGGCCACGCGCGGGGTCTCTTTGCCAAGGACATTTCTGGGTGCGTCGCTTGCAGTCTTTTGCCTTGCTGCCGTTTGTCGCACGGCGGCGCCGCTTCTTCTTCAGCCCGCGGCGGGGCCGAGCAGGAGCGCAGCGGGGCGAGGGAGTGAGGCAGCAATGAAGGCGGGAGGCGGGGCAGGGGCACGGCGGCTTTGGAGAGCCGGGCCGCGGCCTTCGAGAGATGCCGCTGCTGCCTGTGCGGGCACAGGGCGGGGGGCAGGAAGTGCGGCGGCTCCCAGAGACTCCCTCCTTCCCTCCCCGGGAGCCGTGGGGCGCGGTGAGGCGCAGGGGAGGGGCAGTGGCGGTGGCGAGGGTGAGGGAGAGAGGAGGATGATTAAAGAGGCTTGAGATGTCACCGTGTAACTGCTCCTGACCTGTCTTTGGCAGCCCAGAGTCTTCTAGGATGTGAGCATGGAGCGCCTGTCACTGTCAGTGACCTCCTGGCTCCTTGGAAGCCCTGGAGAGCCCTGCGATGTCACCATGGAAGGCGTGTGAGGCTCATGCAGGTGAGCTTGGGGCTCTTGAAAAACCTGACTCTCTCTGGGATGTGAGGGTGGGATCCTTGGCAGGGTCTGTGACCTGAGTGCTCTTGAGCAGTTTAGAGAAAGCTGGCATGTCCCCATGGAACTGTTGTCCCTGCTGGTGCCATCAGAGTTCTTGAGCAGCCTAGAGACACATGGCATGTCATCCCAGAGCTGCTGCCATTGCCTGGGATCTCCCTGATCTTTAGGAGCACAGCAGCTGCTGGCATGTGACAATGGAAGCCCTGGGAGTGCCTGTGACAAAGCCCTTCTTTAGCAGCCTGGAGAGCCCTGGCATGTCCCTGTGGAGTCCCTGTAACAGCGTGGGACCTCATGGTTCTTTTGCAGCCTTCAACAGCCTGGCAATGTCACCATAGAGCTGCTGGGAGTGCCTGGGACAAGACAACTTTTTCCCATCATGGAGACTTCTAGGATGTCAGCGTGGAAGCCGTGTGAGTGCCTGTGACATGGCAGCTGCTTAGCAGCCTAGAGACACTTGTGATGTTGCCATTGAGAGCCTGTGACAGCCTGTGAGGTCAGTGTGGTTTGGCAAATGGGAGACTCCTGGGATGTCCCCATGGAGCCCCTGGGATTGCCCATGACCTCAGTGTTGTTTAGGATCATGGAGAGCACTGGGATGTCACCCTGGAAGCTGAGTGAGTGCCTGTGCCAAATGGGCTCCTTAAGATGTAGAGAGCCCTGTGTTGTCCTCATGGACACTGGTGACTGCGTGTGACCTGCCAAGTCGTTGGAAGATGCAAGAGCTCTGGAATGTCCCAGTGGATGGCCTGTGCCTGTGTGTGATCTGGACTTTTGAGCAGGCTGGAGACAAGTCTGATGTCAGCATGGACTGGAGTGGGGGGTGGTGGTTCAGGCAGGTAAGGCTGGGGGAGGAACGTGTGGCAGGGCTGGCTTGGAGCCGCTCAGGCTCTGGGTGAGCAGGGACAGCACCAGAACCCAGGCCTGGGAAACACTCGTGTCCCCCCCTGGCCAAGTCCGGTCACGGGCAGCAGGTCTGCCCTCCATTGGGATGGGAGGTCACGTCACCCCAGTGGGACAGGGGACCAGGTGTACCCCCTGTCCCCAGCATGCCAAATCTGGTCATGGAAGGCCAGGTCTACTCCCTGGGGTCTCAGCCATGGTCTGCCTGCTGCTGCCATGGGAGGCCTTCCCTCCTCTCCCGGTCAGGCCAGGTCTGCTCACCAAAACAATGGCAGTAGTGGTATTTCAGCGATGGCCTGGATTCCAACAGGGGATCACCCCACAGTGGCTGCTGACTGTACACCAGGCTCAACAGGGTCTTCTTTCCCCACTGAGTCCACCAAGCCTGTTCCCTGAGCTTTGGTTTCACTGGATATAGGTAGGGACAGTGGGAATCTCATCCATCCATTCATGTGCATGATTAATGAGATGATGAGGCATTTGGCTATTTAATAGATATTTTTACATCTATATTTACATATATATCCATTTCTGGGTTAAGTGTAGGTGGCCCATGCACCTTGGTCAGATCGGGTACAATTTGGTCCTGATTAAGGGTTGAACATAGGTGGCCTGTCCTGGCTGCTTTGCTCACTTCTGTCTGTAAATGATATTCCTCCTTGAGGCAGGTCTAGTTGTTAGATCCTCATCCAGCTCAGGCTATCTGGCCAACCCTTCCCACTGGGTGTAAAGATGGAAACTCTCATCAGTCTGTACCCAAGAGTTACAAAACTCCAACCTCACTAAATCAGCCTTCCCTTCCAGGAGTTTAGAGGGTCCAGGTGTAAAATGTATGGCCAGGACTTCCTTCAAATCTGAAGGATCAGTTGATGTGGCCGTTCATACATGGAATAATCGTATGGACTGCACCATTGTGCACATTTGTGGGTTTAGTCAGTCCAGTTGAGGGTGGTCTAAGTCAGCAGCAGACGCTCAGCTACTGTTGAGCTGTGTTGATCTAATGCCCATGGAGCAGGCTGTGGGTAGTGAGGTCCTTAAAGGTGCTACCAAAAAATTGATTTCACCTTTTAGTGAAGCTGTTGCTGGGTGGCGAGTCCAAATGATGGGAAGGGGTGTCGCAGTAGAGACGGACACACGACACGCTCATAATCCAAGGACAGAAAAGTTTTTTATTATTCCCTGTTAGTAGTTTTATAGCTTTTTCTCAGCTGCTGTGGTTTGTTCTGATTGGCTGCTTAGCAAACAATGACAGGGCTGTCTGCAACACAAGGACCATTGAAACAGCAATTCAATTAGCTGTAGAAGCAATTAGTTCCATATTGTAATCAAGTTCCTTCTGGTACACTCTTGATGTTCCCCAGCAAGAAGATCTTCTCCTTGCGTGAAGAACATCTACTTTGATTATCTTCTTGGCTGTCAAGGTGGCTTTCATTGTGGCTGCAGGTTGTCACGGAGTTTTCTGACGGGTAGATTTTGACTGTTTTTAAGTCAACCTCTGTGAGGCTTTCAGACCAAGTGTCAGCCTCATCAAAGCCCATCAAGTGGTATCTGTTCCCACCTCTCTCACACTGGGGCAGAGGTTAACTGAGTGAGTGCGAGGGTGTCTGGTGGGAGCAGTGCAACTTCCATGGCAAGGCCCAGTTAGTAACTATGCTCCCATAGTTTGCTGGATAGTAGGTAGGGACAGGGGGAATCTCTTTCATCCATTTGTGAGCATCACTAATTAGATGACGAGGCATTTGTCTATTTTTTGAACACATCTAAGTACTGTATGTTCCTTTTCCAGGTTAAGTATAGGTGGGGTGGGGGTTCAGCTCTGGGCTCTTCCCCCTTGGCTTCCTGTTCCTGAGTGAATCCTCATTAGCTCCTTTCCCTCCCATGACTGATATGCTCAAATCCAGAGGGTCACCACATCTGAGCTGAGGTCACAAGCCCAAATCTGTGCTGTCCCATGCAGGTGTTTCAGTTCCTTTGGAGTTTTTCAATTCCATGGCTTCCTGTTCCTCTGCATACACAGGTAAGCAGCTGGCATCTAACAAAGGGGAGAGAAGGGAGGGCTGCAGAGGCTCTGGTGACAGGGGAGAGCAGGGGAAGATCTGCCCTCTGCCCAGCCCTGTGCTCGCTCCCCTGGCACAGCCTTCCCATGCAGCTCGTGGCTGGAGGGTGCCCAGCAGAGGAGCTGCTGTGCTGGAGCACGGCGTGGAGGGGAAAGCCCCAGTGCCCCGGGCTGAGGAAGGTGCTGGCAGATGGACAGGAAAGGTGCAGCATCCACTGTCACCGAAACCCGGGAAATAAACTGTCCAAATAGTTGGAGAGGTTAGAGAGCTGACATTCCTTTATTAGCAGTGCTGGATGCATGGGGACTTCTCCTCAAAGCATGCATGCTGAGACCAAGGTTTATATTCCTGAAACTAATACTTAGTCATCACTCTTTTGAATCCATGCATCTGTGCTAATTATTTCCATGGGCTTGTTTGGATATGGTTCCAGATCTTCTTCTGATGAGTCTTTTCTCCTTGAGAGTATCTCAAATATCAAGTATTGATGGACTTCTCTTACCATTCTTTCTTCTGACAGCCAGCCCTCCTTCTCAAATCTAAGACAGCAGCTCGTACATATGAATCACTGATGCAAGGAACCAGGGACATCTTAGGTGGAACGTGACTTCTTAGTGACAGACGTAGGGAGTTAGCACAAGGCCACACTGATCTCTGGCATTTGTGCTGAGCCCTGTAGGTACAAAACCAACAGGGCCCCTCACTCACCCGTCTGCAGGGGCTGCCGCGTGGGCACCTTGGGGGGCTCTGCTGGGGAGATGCTTTCCTGGGGAGCCCCGTGCTCCTCCCAGGCCACCTGGCTGTCGGATCCATCATGAATGCCTTCTCCTCTTTAACAAAGATTAAATCTGGTTTAAATAATTCATTGTCCTCATCCCTAAGGTGTGGTTCTGGAAAACAGTCCAATTCTCCTTCTTAGCCTCACAGCTAAGGGTCTCCCAGATGGAATTGTGTCATTTCATCCTGGCATCCTGAGTAATTGGGCAGTTTCCAATGATACGGGTGGTTGTCTCAAACTCCGTGCCACAATGCCTGCAGGATCTCACGCAGTCTCCATGTCTACCCCTTGCCAGGAACTCTCTTGTAGGGTAGACGTTGGCTCTCAATGGAAGCACGGTAATCAACTTGCTGTGAGGTATGCCTCTGTAGGGTGTTATCCATCCATTACTGATCTTATCATTCTCAAAGTTCTCAATACCATGGCCCTGGACAACCAGCTGTTTGCATTTCTGGAACTCAGCCTTCCGCCAATTGCAAGGTCTTGGATAGCGGAATTTTTGGACTGGTGCCTCCCATTCTGACAAACCTTCATCACAACCCACCACACTCTCCAATCTTGGAATAGGTTCCCAGATTTGCAGGATGGACTCTTTATTTCCTCCAGCTCTTACCCACAATTCCTCATACAACAGTTCCACGATGATCACCTTTCAAAAATGCCACAGGAGCCTCATCCAAAGACTGTGCAAGTCTATGCAGCCTCTGCACTTGCATGCTGGGAATAAGCACCGCCAATTTCAAGATACCTAATCCCCCATCTTTACAACTAGAATACAAGATCTTGTAAGTTGACACTGCTGAGCACGTGCCCAGCCTCCCACTTATTCTACACCTCTCATGTCTCTTCCCAGCGCCAGACTAGAGTCAAGCTCAACAGGGTCTTCTTTCCCCGCTGATTCCACCAAGCCCGTTCCCTTGGCTGTGGTTTCGCTGGATAGTAGGTAGGGACAGTGGGAATCTCATTCATCCATTCATGCACATCACTAATTAGATGACGAGGCATTTGCCTATCTAATAAACATACTAAATGCATATGTTTCTTTTCCGGGTTAAGTGAAGGTGGCCCGTCCACCTTGTCCAGATCTGAATTTGTAATGCCTAAATACGGGCGGGTGACACAGTATGAGCAGAATGAAAAGCCCCACTGGTGTCCACCCCTCCTTATCCTTGATGAAACGTCACATGCCAATTCTTATTTATTTTACAATTTCAAGAACAATGGATCGAGCTTGGCTGGTAAAAATATGTACAATATCTACAGAGGATAGGAGCGCTCTGGATGCTAGGGTCTTCTCTAGCCTCATTTTAGAGAGGCCGAGGGCCGATAGCAACTCAGAGTTCTTTTCGTACCACTTTCCCCACGCTCCCAAAGGGAAAGCCCACAAAGTCCCCAACAATGGCATTAGTCAGCTCTTCCACCTGGTTGAGGAGGCGCTGATATTTTATTATCTTCTCAGCCGCCGCATCCTTCAAAGAGGAGTTGCTGTGCTCATATCTGACTGTCACGTCCACCACAATTGCCTTTTCCTCCTTCACAAAGATTAAATCCGGTTTAGACAATTTTTTATCCTCATCTCTGATATGTGGCTCCTGGAAAACAATCTAATTCTCCTTAGCCTCACGGCTAAGGATTTCACAGATGGGATTGTGATGTTTGATCCTGGCATCTTGAATAATTGGACAGTTCCCAATAATGTGGGCGGTAGTCTCAAACTCAGCACCACAATGTCTGCAGGATCATATGCAGTCACCGTGCCTACCCCTCGCCAGGAACTCTCTTGTGGGGTAGACATTGGCCCTCAGTTGAAGTGCGGTTATCAGTTCCTGTGGGGTATGCCTTTATAGCGTGTTATCCACCCATTACTGATTTTATCGTTCTCAAAGTTCTCGACTCCATGGCCCTGGGCAATCAGCTGTTTCCATTTCTGGAACTCTATCTTCCGCCAATTACAAGGTCTCAGGTAGTGGAATTTTTGGACTGGTGCCTCCCACTCCGACAATTCTTCATCCCCACTCACCACACTCTCCAAACGTGGAATAGGCTCCCAGATTTGCGGGATGGACTCCTTCACTCCTCCAACTCTTACCCACGACTTTTCGTACAACGAGTCCAGATGACTGTCTTTCAAAAATACTTTAAGAGTTTCATCCGAAGACTGTGCAAGTCGATGCAGCCTCCGCGCCTGGATACTGGGAATGACCGCCACCAATTTCAGGATACCTAATCCACCGTCCTTACAGCTGGAATGCAAAATACCATCACACGTAGAAGGTGGAAGATGAAGCTACCCTTTAACTGCAGTTCGAATTTGCAAGTCAAGGGATTCTAGGAGCCCCGCTGTCACCTCGGTGTGGTCAGCCAGATATACCAATCTCTGGATGGTATAAGTCCTTAGTATATCCGCCTTCTGAAGAGGTTTAAGTGGTGCTTCCCCTATCTGTTGGAGCCATTTCTCTAATTTCCCAGGCAGACCTGGGTCTGCAAAGCCAGTCCAGGGGTCTACCCAAGTGCCAAAATATTTCTCAGAGTGTCCTGGATCAATCATATTGAGGGGGGTGCCACCTATGGTCCATATAGGACAATTGTTGATGGTATACGCATCTTTTGTGGCTTTGATGTAAAAGCCATGACATTTTTCCCCCTGTGTTTTGAGACCGGTAAGATTGCAAAAGGCCTCCAAAATTTTGATGTTATCCTGCATACCATCCCAGGAGTCACTCAATAACACAAGGTCATCAGCAAAGGCCATGGCCATAATTTTCATCCCACCATGATGGAACCCTTTTCCCTTTTGTTCCAGCTTACATAGAAGAGGATCGATAGCAAGGTTGAATAACAAAGGTGACATAGGATCGCCTTGCTTGACACCTGTAAGGATCTTAATGGGGTCTGTCTGGCCCTTTTTGGTAGTCATGCACGTTGTGATGTTCTCGTACATTTCACCAATTAGATGGATCAGATGGTGGTCAAGCCCCCTCTGTTCAAGACCCTTAATAATATGCCGATGGCATACTGTGTCAAATGCTTTGGCAATGTCTACGAAAACGACCCCCAGATCTTTGTGCTCCAACTTTGCGTATTTAACCACAAGCTGTAATAGCTTGAGGTTTTCGGAACACCCAGATGCACGAATGAACCCCCGCTGTCTGGGGTGAATCGGACACGCTCAGTCCAGCCTAGCCATCAAAATCCTAGAGAACAACCTAAGCACCATAGAGGCTATGGTGATAGGTCTCCAGTTATTGACGTCCCGAAGCCTCTCCGGATCAGAGGACTTGGGAATCAGGACAGTCCGGCATGCCCTTAGTGCGTCCGGAATTGTTCCTGTCGCGAGCCAGAGGTTGAAGCTGTTACTCAACAGGGAATACTTTGGGTCCCACTTATTCAGATGACCCACCGTAAACCCATCCGGTCCCGGAGCTGAGGTCCTCTTAACCTCACTCAAGTTCTTTTCAACCTCTTTTTCTGTAATGAGAGCCCAAAAGTTGGTGTTATCAGCTTCCTTATATGAAGGGAAGGGTTCAAGGCCCTTAAACTCAGCAAATGACTCCCATCTCGCTTTAAAATTTGAGTAGACAATGTCAGATGGAATATCGCATTGCAAGGCGTCCGAGTTATCCGAAATAACCCTTGCCAATCTCCCCCTGTGTAAGTCAAGCAATTTCTGATAACACAGATATTTCCCATGCTTCTTAGCTCTTTTTCGCATCCAATTAGCTGTTTTTCTGGATGCCTTTTGGCTCTGAGACCTTTGTGATCTTGAACCCCTGGATTTAATCTGGCTTAGCAAACCCAAGTCTCCGAAACATTCCTCATAACAATCATTCACCACTTTCTGCAGGTCTTCCCCTTCCAAAATACTCTCAAAAGCCCGCTTACACCTGGTGAATCTGCCCACCGACAACCCCTTCTTGATGGAATCCCACTAATGGAGCTTCAAACGTCCCTCTTTTGGCAAAGAAACCACCTGGGCTTGGTCTTCTGTGCCCTCTTGGAGTACGCCTTCCTCTCCAGTTGTGACCGCATCTGAGGGACTCTTCATAAGAAGGCACCTTTTATCACTGATTTGCTTTGTTGTCTTAGATGGAATATGCTCCGCAGTCAGCTTATTTTAATATTCCTGTTTCCAGCGTATGTCACCATCAGGCGTTTCAATAGGGCTAGTTCCTCCTCAGTCCACACCTTATTGTGGGCTCCTCTCAAAGATGACTCTTTTGGATGGGAGGCAGCAATCCTCTCCAGGTTCCTCCCAAGAGGATGCGTTGACCTCTTGTGTTGACTCGGACCAGTTTTGGTCGGGAACACTCTCTGACAAACCTCACACACCCACGCGCCCGTAGGAACCACACAAACCTCCCCTTTGCAATGTGGGACATGGCAGACAATACCGTAGTACTTCAGATTTTGTTTACCACATTTGGAGCACTTAAACCAGATCTTTTTCTGCCTATGCGCATGTTGGAGATGGTCAATAAGTCCCAGCATCCTTGTAAACCGGGTAGCGCAGAGTGGACAAGTTGGAGTTTTGTCTGGGACGGACAGCACAGGTGTCACAGCTGGTGTCACACCCTCCCTGCTCCGGGGAGGAGCTTCTGGTGTGTTGGGCTCCTCACCATCCCCTTGGGCACCGTCATTTCCCACGCTTATAGGAGGCCCAGGTGGCAAGGCCTCAAATGGCTCTGGGAATTTGGCCAATTCCTCCCTTACATTTTCCAGATTGATCCCCAGTTCATAACCGAATTTGGAGTTAACAAACTCCAAGTTCACTAGATGGAGCCCAACATCCTCCAGCTGGGAGGCCAGAGATGGCACAACCTTGGCCGATTTGACCCTGTGATCCAAAGGGTCTGTTTGCGTGCCCGTAGATATGAACCTTAGCCCGAGCGATTGCACCATTGTCAAATCAAAAGTTCAAGTAAAGGACAGTCCAAGTGAGGGTAGTTTCAGTCAGTAGCTGGCCCTCTCCAGACTACCAACTTTGCCCAACTTAGCCTGTGGACAAGGCTTTAGGAACAGCTGTCGGCGAGAGGAGCAAGACGACGATCCAATGTGGTTCATAAATCAAGCTCGTTTATTGTCAGACAGTGCACATACTTATACTACCTTACGTGCTCAAAATATTATTCACTTACAGAAGTTTCACACGGGATTTTTCTCTAATCTAATTAAAACACAGACTGGTCTCAGAAGGCAATAACATCAACAGTTTCTTCTGCCAAGCTAATCTCTAGACACCTGCACCTTGTTTACAGCTCTCATGTCTCCCACAGTTGTTTTGAGAACAGCCTTGAGCAGAGGCCTAACACTTGTCTATGGAGTCTGGGTTGCTCACTTATACCTTATGTCTGTGCAGCCAGAAATGGCCATTTCCCAACATATCCCCCTTCTTTTCTTTGAGCAATCCAGACCATGTTTACATTTTTCTATTATTTATCAAATACTTAACATTATAAACTAATTGACACTTGAACTTAACAGAAATGAAACTTAACAGCACTTAGCTTTAACAGTCCTTAAAACTTACCTATAATCACTTAAACTTAACTTCACTTAAACTTAACACTTATATTTAGCAGAACTTAAATTTAACAGAACCTAACCTTAATAGAGCTTAACAGAATTTAAAATCAATAACTTTAACCTAACATCACTTAAATTTAGCAACACTTAAACTTAACTGAACTTATGGCACTTTTACTCTTATGATTGTAATAACTATTAAAACTATTAATCTTATCTTAATAAACTTCATTCATCATCTATTTTTAAAACTTATATCAGTCAATCAATTTCTTAAAGGCAATGTTACTCTTATTATCTACTTCAGTCTTTTCCCAGTTAAACTGGGTCTTCCTTGCACAAGCCCTCTAGCGACCCATGGCCCTGGTCATGGAGCCATTTTTCAACAATTCCTCCCTGTTCCTCTTTTGCAAGCAAAACATTGTGGGTTACTTTGGTTACTTGTTTCATTAAACAGCTGTACACAATCTTAACAATTATTATAAACACAATAACAACAACACACAACCGAAGGCCTTCAAATAACAAGGTTTGGATCCAACCTGTGATGCCCAATGAGGACAACCACTTAGCTATTCCTAAGTCATTGCTCACTTGCAATTGCTGGGTGAGCTGAGTCAAAGTTTTTAATTGTGCATGTATTGAATTAGAATGATCAGAGAGATTAATGCAACACATTCCCTCAAATTCTTCACACCCATGTCCTTGTGCCAACAATAAAAAGTCTATTGCAGCTCTATTTTGCAACGTGGCGTGTCTCACCGAATCCACATCAAGCAACAAATCTGAAATTGCTTTAGATGTAGCGTTTGTTTGTTTGGAGAGCCAACAACCTAGTTTGTTCAATTGGGCCAAGGCCCCAGCCGAGGCCACTCCTGGAGCAAGGAAGGAGGCTGCAATAATAGCAGCAGGCGACCAAAACTCGACATTAGATTTGCAATCAGCAGCAAAGCCGTGTACAAAGCGTTTCAAGCGCCTGAGATGGTGCTGTCGAAGCTTATTAAGAATCATCGAGGTGTTAGGGGTCAGCAATGTCAACCTTCCAAGAGAACAGGGTCCCCCTTTTATTTTGGAGGGGATACCTGGCCAGGCTCGATCTCCACAAATGAAAAACACGCCACTAGGTAATTTCAAGGGTTGATTAGTAGAATGGGAAATGTTGTGGGAGGTATAATTGCACCATACACGAGTGTCTCTATACACTGAAAGGCTAGAGTTCACATTTGTCGCGGTACCATCGATCCGGGCTTGAGTGCTAGTCCAATTAAAATTCACGCACACATCCATTCGCACAGCCCCTAATAGTTCTAGTTCTTGTGGCTCACTTGGTGCAAGGGGCAAATAAGGTGCCCAGGTGTCCCAAGCATCCACCGTGCGGCTGAGATTGGCGTTTTGACACGTAGGTGTTGCAAATGGGCAGGGCCAGTAATCTATAGGAACACCAACTAAACAGGTGGAAAACGGGTTACCAGGCGAGGCTAAGGCGAGACAAATAGAATCCTGTCCCGTAAGATTAGCCATCGTCACCCATACGTTGGTCTTGGGCTGTGGAGGCAGGTAATCGGTCATCCCTTGCGCTCCGGTCGCCATCAGGAGCAACAGCAGAGGAAGGTACCGCCTTGGTCCACTTCGCAGGAATCCACTGTGTCCCTGTGGAAGTAAGCACACACATGTAACCGCGGCCCACATATTTTACTGTTGCAGGGCCCTGCCACATGCCAGTCTGTGGGTCTCTGTACATGACTAGCATTGGCTCTTCATCCTTAGATGAAGGGACACGTCCGTGGATTTGTGCTGGGGGTGCATCTTGATCAGAAAAGATGCACAAGTGATTCAGCACGAACAACGCCTTCAACAGTCTTTCTTGAACATCATGGATGTCAGCATATTTATCTAGGTACCGCTTCAAGGTTTGGTTTGTCCGCTCAACAATGGCCTGTCCGGTAGGCGAATGCGGAATGCCCGTGGTATGTTGCACTCCCCACTTTTGACAAAAACGTCGCATCTTTTCACTGGCATATGCGGGCCCATTGTCCGTTTTTAATTGAGAAGGAACTCCCATTACGGCAAAGCAACAAGTCAGGTGTCGCAGGACGTGGAGGGCCTTTTCCCCTGTTTGAGCTGTTGCCCAAACAAATCGACTGAATGTGTCAATGGTAACATGCACACACTTCAGCCTGCCAAACTGCGGCACGTGGGTGATATCCATTTGCCAGAGTTCACACGGGCCCAGGCCCCGGGGATTCACACCAAGCCCTAGCCCTGGGCCATGGTGGCTACAGCTGGGGCAGGCTCTCACAATACCTTTTGCTTCCTGCATTGTTATCTTAAACTGGCGAAAAAGTCCTTTAGCATTTTGGTGAAAGGTACTATGAGCTTCTCTGGCCTTGCAAAACTCATCCACTGGCACGACCGCAGAAACTAATTGGTCCGCTCTTGCATTTCCTTCTCCAAGGCCTTCCACCCACTTGTGGCTTCTAATGTGGATCACCGCATACGCTTTCTCTCTCTGATGAATTGCAGTTTGTAATCTTCTCAGCAGTTCAAACAACCGCTTATTTTGACAGTCCTTAAGGCGGGCATCCTCTATACGTTGTACAATGCCCGTAACATACATGGAATCAGAAACTACATTTAACTCAGTGGAGTGCCAGTTCAGGAAGGCCCACACAACTGCTGCTAGTTCTAAAGTTTGCAATGAGTCTTGTTCGTCTGCAGTCAGTGTGTGATGGTGCCACTCCCCATCCAACATCCAGGTAGCTGCTGCACGCCGGGACTTTTTTCCTGCATCCGTGAATACCGTCACTGCATTTGGCAGTGGGCGCTCACTTCTTTTGGGCAGGGGAATCCAGGCCTGATTGTTCATCCAGCGCAAGGTGGTGGACTGCAGCGGTTCTATGTTGACTGCTGCAGCTTGAGTCAACAGGCTGGTTTGAAAGGCCTGGTTGTGTTGTAGATACCATTCTAGATCTTTCCGTTTCATTGGCAAGAAGGTTGTCCCCGGCTCCTGGCCTGTTAGGTGTACGATTCTGCTGCGGCCTTTTTGGATCAGTTCAGCTACATTTTCAATTTTTTGTTGAATCGTTGTTGCGGGTTGGATGCTTGTGAACAGCCATTCCAGTACTTTCACATTTTCTGACCTCACCTTCTCCCCCTTTTTCTTTTTGCACTGAGTAAGTGCACCAACAAGTTGTGCGCTGCCATTCAGGATGGTGAGGTCCACTGGGACGTCCGGGTCACGTCGATCGACCCAACGCTCGGCCACCTGCGTGCTGATTTTTTGGATTGTCTGTCGCTGAGCAGGGGTCACGGACACCGCCCGTGCAGGGTCGGAGCCTTTCAGCAGCGGTCGAAGGACGTCCAGATCGTCGTTGGAGATACCAATAACCGGGCGCAGCCACTGAAGGTCACCAAGAAGGCGCTGTGCATCATGCAGGGTCCGGATGTGTACTGAGAGTTGAAGCTTTTGTGGTCGCACCTGTCCTTCAGTGATGTGCCAGCCGAGGTACTTCCAGGCCGGGCCACGTTGAATTTTGTCAGGGGCAATAACAAGGCCCTGGCTGTGCAACTGCTGCTCCAGAAAACGAAACTGGTCCTCCGTAAAGGAATGAGCTTGGGCGAACAAAATATCGTCCATGTAGTGATACACCATTGTATCTGCCCAAGCGGCACGAATGGGCTGAAGCGCATTGGCGACAAACAACTGGCAAAGGGTGGGGGAATTCCGCATTCCCTGGGGCAAAACGGTCCATTCAAATCTCTCAAAAGGGGCTTCCTTATTAAGCGTGGGCAGCGTAAATGCAAATCTCACAGTGTCAAGGGGGTGCAGCTTAATAGTGAAGAAGCAGTCCTTGAGATCAATGATCAGCATGTGCCAACCCTCTGGAAGCATTGCGGGGTTAGGGAGGCCAGGTTGAAGAGCACCCATGGCCTGCATCTGAGCATTAACAGCTCTCAAGTCATGTAGCAGGCGATATTTCCCAGATTTCTTCTTGATGACAAAAATGGGTGTGTTCCAGGGACTAGTAGAATGCTTTAAGTGTCCCTGTTGCAACTGTTCATGCACCAAGTGACGTGCTTGGTCCAGACTTTCCTTTTTCAGCGGCCACTGCTCGATCCAGACAGGCTTATCGGTGATCCAACCGAGACGGATCGGGAAAGTCCACTTTGCAGTGACCGCAGTCAAAAAGCCTGGTTCGTGAGGACAAGGCCCAGCTGGTCCAGGACATCCCGGCCAACCAAAGCGTTCACTCCTCTGGGCAATGGCATGATGGTGACATGAATGGAGGCCCGTCGTCCGTCGACGACCACCTGAACCAAATTGGAGCTGCGCTGAACAGAAGCAGCACCACCCACACCCTCAACTCCATTCAGGGTGTGGTGACATGGCCAGTTCACGGGCCAACATGATGTTGACATGATAGTAATGTCCGCTCCCGTGTCAAGAAGCGCAGGCAGGGTCAGTGTCTGACCTTTGTGCGACCAGGTAGTGTCAACAACTGGTCGTTCAGTCATTGGAACAGTCAGCATTGCCAGGCCCCCGGTAGAACCAAATCCACGGGGCCCCCGATTGGCAAGTCCAGAATGTCTCTGCATTGTAGCAACCATTTGCGGAATGGGCACGAGTTGAGCAATCCTGGAGCCCTTGGGTATGTACAAAGGAGGAAACAGAGTCTGTACCATAATACAAATTTCACCAGTGAAGTCAGCATCAATGATACCAGGTAAGACAAACAGTCCTTTGATGCTTGCAGAAGAGCGGCCGACTAAAAGCGCACCCACGGGCTGGCTGTCCACAATCACAGGGCCACGCACACCCGAGGGGATTTTCACAGGGCGGAGGTCCGTGATGGTGATGCCTATTGCTGTTCCCAGGTCCAATCCGAGGCTTCCTCTTGTGGCGGGGGCAAGGCTGGTTGCTGGCCGAACGGCGTTGGCTGGATGGACGGGTTGTAGACTGGAACGACGGCAGACGAGGGCGCTGTTGTCGGCGGTGGCGCAGTGAGTGCCGGGGCCGCTACTGTTGTCTGGGCGCGGCGGCCATGCGCGCTTTTCTTCCCGTTTCCCGAGCGTTTGCAGGCGAGTGTGGAGTGGGAACTTTTCTTGCAGTGGTTACACCAGACTGGACGAGAGCACTGTCGTCTAACATGCCCTTCCTCTCCACATCTAAAGCACTTGAGCACTCCTGACTCACCCCCCACCTTACCAAGGGGTCGAAGTGGCTGGAGCGCAGCAAAAGCATGTGTGTGAGCCTGGGCTATCTTTTCCCCTATCTTTTCACCCATGGCTGTGACCATCTCAGCTAGAAATGCATGCATCCCCACCGGCACTCGGCTCATCCTTTCCAACATAACTTCAATGGAGGCATCTGCAGGCAGTGTAACTAAAATGTTTTTTGTTTGCTGAGTGCTGTTTTCGAGAACACACTGGCGTAACAGTGCCGCCTGCATCCACTGAGGCACCCCAGAAGCTGTAATAGCTTCGGAGACCTTATCCACAAAGGCAGCAAATGATTCCTCCTTGCCCTGCTTAATGGCCATATAGGAGGGCGTGGGGGGGGGCAGTACGTACACTGTCTATAGCTTCCCTTGCTGTTCGCATAGATTCTAGCAGAATGTCAGCCCCTAACTGCAGCTGCGCTATGATGGTGGACCACTGTGCATGACCCATAAGTTGTTCAGGAATGACTCCCCGCAGGGGGTCACCCTCTTGCCGAGGTTGATTAGCAACCTCGTTACAAAGCTGCTGCCAGTGAGCTTGCCAGAGCAGTTGCTGCGACTGGGTCATGATCATCCTAACAATTCCCTTGATGTCCTCGGGGCACAGTATAACGCTTCCCCAAATATAATTTAACATCATTTTGGTGGGCTCCCCGTGCAGCCCGGACTGACTCGCTGTGGTACGTAACTGCGTGAGTAACTTCCAATCGATTGCCGTGTGAGTCGCTTGCTGCCTGCCATCCTGCAGGGCCTCAAACAGCACTGGAAATGCCAGTTCTGCTCGGCTCAAAGTTCTAGCGTCCTGAGCTAGTTTCACATCGCCCTCTTCCAAAGCTTTCTGCTCCACTTTCGCCCAGCTAATTCTACGTCTCCCGTTCCCAACGCGAAACGGAACAGAGCCTCCGCCTCCGCCTCCACCCAGCAAGGGGGGGGGCACAAGCGGCTGCTGGCGTGCGGGCGGCTGCTCCTGCCGAGAAGGGACACCGCTTTCTGGCCCCGTGCGAAAAGGCATAAAATCGCCCGGGGTGGGGGGCAAAGCCGGCTGATCGTCCCCCTGTGGTGGTTCGGACGGCGCACAAGGAAGGGGCAGAGACCCCTCCTCCGGCTGCGGTGGCGCGGATGCCGCGGCGGCCGCTAGCTCCGTGCGCGCCGCGGCGGCCGCTTGCTCCGCGGAAGGAGCGCCCGCCTCCGGGGCCGCGCCGCGATCGGGCGGCGACCCTTGCACCCCCAGAACCACACACTTCCCTACGGCCGGCAAGCTAGGTGTTTCGTTCCCAATGCCGAGCATTCCCGGGATAGGGTGCTCCCCTCCCGGGGTCCCCCCGCTCCCTTCAGTGACCCCTTCTAACTTTTCCATGGCTACGGCAGCAACCTTTTTCTCAGTCTGGTACCTCTGCAAACAGGTCGTTACCTCCCTCCAGGGCTTCCCAAGTTTCGCGCATGCTTTGTTGCTGTCTAGAATTCCCTCAAACAACTGATCCCCATATTTCCGCCATTCAGGCAGGTCAAAGATCGTATTAGGGTCCCTGAAGCAACCCTTTTCTACACCTAACGTAACTAATCCTGTCACCTGCTTTAAGGTGTCTTTGCTAACTCCCCGCTTTTCTAAAAAGCGTGTTAATAAGTCTACGGCTACCTGCGAATCCATTTCCGTCCAGCTGGTTAACCTCTCCAGGCTGATCGCTGTGGGTTCCGCGTCCCTCCGCGCTGGCCCCTCCGCGTCTTTCCGCGCCGCGTCTATGCGCCGATCGCGATCGCCACGCAGCCTTTCCGAGTATAGCCATTCTCGGGCGGCGGACCCCTCTCCGAGGTCCAAGTGATCAGATCCCCCCTTCGCCGCGCAAAGGGTATAGATCACCGCTGCTACCGGTGCTTTCCCGATCCCGCCGGTCAGGTCCCGCGCGTCTCCGTCCCGTACGTCGGGGTCACCATTTGTCGGCGAGAGGAGCAAGACGACGAGCCAATGTGGTTCATAAATCAAGCTCGTTTATTGTCAGACAGTGCACATACTTATACTACCTTACGTGCTCAAAATATTATTCACTTACAGAAGTTTCACACGGGATTTTTCTCTAATCTAATTAAAACACAGACTGGTCTCAGAAGGCAATAACATCAACAGTTTCTTCTGCCAAGCTAATCTCTAGACACCTGCACTTTGTTTACAGCTCTCATGTCTCCCTTTCCACAGTTGTTTTGAGAACAGCCTTGAGCAGAGGCCTAACACTTATCTATGGAGTCTGGATTGCTAACTTATACCTTATGTCTGTGCAGCCAGAAATGGCCATTTCCCAACAGTTAAGTATAGGTGGGGTGGGGGTTCAGCTCTGGGCTCTTCCCCCTTGGCTTCCTGTTCCTGAGGGAATCCTCATTAGCTCCTTTCCCTCCCGTGACTGATCTGCTGAAATCCAGAGGGTCACCACATCTGAGCTGAGGTCACAAGCCCAAATCTGTGCTGCCCCGTGCAGGTGTTTTGGTTCCTTTGGAGTTTTTCAATTCCATGGCTTCCTGTTCCTCTGCATACACAGGTAAGCAGCTGGCATCTAACAAAGGGGAGAGAAGGGAGGGCTGCAGAGGCTCTGGTGACAGGGGAGAGCAGGGGAAGATCTGCCCTCTGCCCAGCCCTGCGCTTGTTCCCCTGGCACAGCCTTCCCATGCAGCTCGTGGCTGGAGGGTGCCCAGCAGAGGAGCTGCTGTGCTGGAGCACGGCGTGGAGGGGAAAGCCCCAGTGCCCCAGGCTGAGGAACGTGCTGGCAGATGGACAGGAAAGGTGCAGCATCCACTGTCACCGAAACCCAGGAAATAAACTGTCCAAATAGTTGGAGAGGTTAGAGAGCTGACATTCCTTTATTAGCAGTGCTGGATGCATGGGGACTTCTCCTCAAAGCGTGCATGCTGAGACCAAGGTTTATATTCCTGAAACTAATACTTAGTCATCACTCTTTTGAATCCATGCATCTATGCTAATTATTTCCATGGGCTTGTTTGGATATGGTTCCAGGTGTTCTTCTGATGAGTCTTTTCTCCTTGAGAGTATCTCAAATATCAAGTATTGATGTCCTTCTCTTACCATTCTTTCTTCTGACAGCCAGCCCTCCTTCTCAAATCTAAGACAGCAGCTCGTACATTATGAATCACTAATGCAAGGAACCAAAGATGCCTTAGGTGGAACGCGACTTCTTAGTGACAGACGTAGGGAGTTAGCACAAGGCCACACTGATCTCTGGCATTTGTGCTGAGCCCTGTAGGTACAAAACCAACAGGGCCCCTCACTCACCCGTCTGCAGGGGCTGCAGCGTGGGCACCTTTGGGGGGCTCTGCTGGGGAGATGCTTTCCTGGGGAGCCCTGTGCTCCTCCCAGGCCACCTGGCTGTCACATCCACCATGAATGCCTTCTCCTCTTTAACAAAGATTAAATCCAGTTTAAATAATTCATTGTCCTCATCCCTAAGGTGTGGTTCTGGAAAACAGTCCAATTCTCCTTCTTAGCCTCACAGCTAAGGGTCTCCCAGATGGAATTATGTGTCATTTCATCCTGGCATCCTGAGTAATTGGGCAGTTTCCAATGATATGGGCGGATGTCTCAAACTCAGTGCCACAATGCCTGCAGGATCTCACGCAGTCTCCATGTCTACTCCTTTCCAGGAACTCTCTTGTAGGGTAGACGTTGGCTCTCAATGGAAGCACGGTAATCAACTTGCTGTGAGGTATGCCTCTGTAGGGTGTTATCCATCCATTACTGATCTTATCATTCTCAGAGTTCTCAATACCATGGCCCTGGACAACCAGCTGTTTGCATTTCTGGAACTCGGTCTTCTGCCAATTGCAAGTTCTTGGATAGCGGAATTTTTGGTTTGGTGCCTCCCATTCTGACAAACCTTCATCACAACCCACCACACTCTCCAATCTTGGAATAGGTTCCTAAATTTGCAGGATGGACTCTTTATTTCCTCCAGCTCTTACCCACAATTCCTCATACAACAGTTCCAGACGATCACCTTTCAAAAATGCCACAGGAGCCTCATCCAAAAACTGTGCAAGTCTATGCAGCCTCTGCACTTGCATGCTGGGAATAAGCACCACCAATTTCAAGATACCTAATCCCCCATCTTTACAACTAGAGTACAAGATCTTGTAAGTTGGCACTGCTGAGCACGTGCCCAGCCTCCCACTTATTCTACACCTCTCATGTCTCTTCCCAGCGCCAGACTAGAGTCAAGCTCAACAGGGTCTTCTTTCCCCGCTGATTCCACCAAGCCCGTTCCCTTGGCTGAGGTTTCGCTGGATAGTAGGTAGGGACAGTGGGAATCTCATTCATCCATTCATGCACATCACTAATTAGATGACGAGGCATTTGGCTATCTAATAAACATACTAAATGCATATGTTTGTTTTCCGGGTTAAGTGAAGGTGGCCCGTCCACCTTGTCCAGATCTGAATTTGTAATGCCTAAATACGGGCGGGTGACACAGTATGAGCAGAATGAAAAGCCCCACTGGTGTCCACCCCTCCTTATCCTTGATGAAACGTCACATGCCAATTCTTATTTATTTTACAATTTCAAGAACAATGGATCGAGCTTGGCTGGTAAAAATATGTACAATATTTACAGAGGATAGGAGCGCTCTGGATGCTAGGGTCTTCTCTAGCCTCGTTTTAGAGAGGCCGAGGGCCGATAGCAACTCAGAGTTCTTTTCGTACCACTTTCCCCACGCTCCCAAAGGGAAAGCCCACAAAGTCCACAACAATGGCATTAGTCAGCTCTTCCACCTGGTTGAGAAGGCGCTGATATTTTATTATCTTCTCAGCCGCCGCATCCTTCAAAGAGGAGTTGCTGTGCTCATATCTGACTGTCACGTACACCACAATTGCCTTTTCTTCCTTAACAAA
Organism: Eopsaltria australis; assembly: GCA_034509425.1. NCBI lineage: Eukaryota > Metazoa > Chordata > Aves > Passeriformes > Petroicidae > Eopsaltria > Eopsaltria australis. The sequence continues at coordinate 36,131 of JAVTVJ010001238.1, read as the reverse complement.
GATTAAATCCGGTTTGGACAATTCTTTATCCTCATCTCTGATATGTGGCTCCTGGAAAACAATCCAATTCTCCTTAGCCTCACGGCTAAGGATTTCACAGATGGGATTGTGATGTTTGATCCTGGCATCTTGAATAATTGGACAGTTCCCAATAATGTGGGCGGTAGTCTCAAACTCAGCACCACAATGTCTGCAGGATCGTATGCAGTCACTGTGCCTACCCCTCGCCAGGAACTCTCTTGTGGGGTAGACATTGGCCCTCAGTTGAAGTGCGGTTATCAGTTCCTGTGGGGTATGCCTTTATAGCGTGTTATCCACCCATTACTGATTTTATCGTTCTCAAAGTTCTCGACTCCATGGCTCTGGGCAACCAGCTGTTTCCATTTCTGGAACTCTGTCTTCTGCCAATTACAAGGTCTCGGGTAGCGGAATTTTTGGACTGGTGCCTCCTACTCCGACACTTCGGCTCTGTGAGCGCTGGCATGGACAAGGCAGCTGTCAGGAGGAAATGTCCAGGCCCAGGGAGATGCTGAGGGAAGGAGAGGGAGCTGAAGAGAGCAGTGCTGGGGACACGAGGGCACTGTTGGTGTGTGGGAGGTGCCGTGCACAGCTGGGCACAGGAACAGTGTCCTGAGTGCCCGGCTGTCCCTGCCCTGCCCTCTCAGGCAGGCACAGCACCACAACATCTTCTCTTCTTTCTGCACTCCCCTGATATTGTCACTGTGATCTGGGGCTCTCAGGGAGGCTCTGGCATTCGCAGCAGCTGAGTCAGGCAGTGACCTTGGGATTCCTGCCAGGCAGGGCTGTCCATGGCAATGGGGTGTCCAAGCTTCCCTGGCACCTGTGGGGCTGTGGGCAAAGCAGTCCATGGCAAAGGGGAATGAGCTGAGCCTCCCTCCCTGAGATCCCATCATGGGCACCCCCAGGGATCTCCTTGCTGTGTCCTCCCAAGCTCTGAGCTGCTCTCCTGCCTGCAAATCTGTGCCACAGCCTCTCGCAGTTCCCTGAATGTCCCACGGGGAAGGGCAGAGATGCCACAGCTGAGGAAATGCTGTTGGGTTTGCCAAGGGAGCCGTGAGTGTCCTTGGCAGACGGGGGTGCTGAGACCTTGCTGAGACACCTTCAGAGAGGGGGAGACATTCAGGGCTCCCTCTGCTCTGGGCAGGCTCTGCTTTATCCCAGGGTGACCTGGGAGTGTGATTGTGCTCTGATTGCAGCCAAAGGTGCAAACCCAGGGCACATGGGAACAAGCCCATGCAGCCCCTCACCTTCCCTCAGCCACAGGGAATCCTTTGCTTCTCCCCTCTCTCAGCGGCAAACTCGGAGTGCAGCAGAAATGCTGGGGATTTCTGACCTCAGAGAACCAGGAATGATGTGTGGGTAGGGAAAATATTGCCTCCATCTCCTCCCTGTTCTCCATGTCCTTTAGACCTGGGAGTGCAGCTGCTCAAATGCCTTTCTGCATTAATTTGTTTGTGAAGAATTTTTTCTTTCAGAACAACATCTACATATACAGAATCCTGCGACATTTTCTGCTGATTGGAGATTACCTGTGCATTTGCTTTTCTTCTGTTTCTGGCCTTTGTTTTTGTGGTTGATGTGTGGTTGATTTGTTTGTGGGGATTTTGTGGTTTTGGAGGTGGGTTTTGCTTTGGTTTTGGTTTTTTGTTTGTTTGTCTGGGTTTTTTTCTTCACTTTGTGTTTTTCCCCGATTGAATTGTCTTTCTTCTGATGCATGATTTTTTTCTCCCTTTTCTTATGGTTTGGTTGGCACCTCATGGCAAGATAAATTGATCCAACTCAGTCATCTTGCCCAGTTATTTTTTACAGCCACCATTAACTAGATGATTTTGGCCACAGACTGCCTGCAACTCGGCAGTATCCACAAAGGAGTTAAAAGTGCATTTCATCCCATTATAGAGACAATAGAAATGTTCCACAGTGGTGGTCAAGGGCTGGTCACTGAGGGATGTCAGCAGGGAGTGGCTGCCAAGAGGACTCTGTACCATGGGTGACACTTGACCCTCACTGTTCAGCCAAATTGCCACCCACCCCATGTCCCACTCCTTCAGTCCAGCTCTCTCCAGTCTGGCTCTGAGGAGACCACAGCAGACCCTGTCAGGCCTGGCTAAAGTCTGGGCACTCAACATCCCCTTCTTTTGCCTCCCACAGGGGTTCTGCAGTCCCTGCCTTGTCCTGCCAGTGCCTGGAATGGCTGCAGGAGGATTTGCCACGTGCCCATCCCTGCTGAGCCTGACCAGTCTGTGACTCTCCCATTCCCCCTCCCTGCCCTGTTTGCAGACTGGTTCTGTGTCTGCCTTTCCCAAGTGCCCGGGACCCTTTGGCATGGCTCTGGCCTTTCCAAGGGGTTTGGGAGAGATCTCACAATGGCACTGCCCAGCCTTCTCAACATCCCTGACACCAAAGGCCTTTTCCACATCCCTCAGTTCCAGCTCAGTGCCCAGAACACAGCACAGCCCTGTCCAGGTCCTCGGGGTGATTCAGAAGGGAGGCACCTGTGATTTTTCCCCACAGCCTCACCACTCCAATGGCTCTCTGGGCAGCCTGTGGCTGTCCTGAGCATTTTCCCTGCTGCCTCCCTGTCCTGGATGTTTCTCTGCATGCAGTCCTCAGCACAGGCCAGCACAGAATTCAGGTGGTTTCCAGAGGACATTGCTCTCAGAGTGAAGTGGCCTCAAGGCACGGTTTGTGCTCCTGGAATTGTGCCAGCCCCAAGAGCTGATGATGCTGTTTGTGCTCACTTGGATTCATCTCCCCACACGCACACGATTCACTGCTGAGGTCTCCTCAGTACACAGCAAACATGCACTGCTGACCTGGTCACTTGGTGTCCCTCCATGCAGGGACAAACAACCTCCTGCAGGTGAGGGCAGGGGCCCGTGCTGGGCATGGTGGTTGCAGGGGCTGGTGTGGGACAATTGCCCTGGGCCACCTTCCCAGGCTGTCCCCTGAACAAAGCCACGGCCCAGGCCCTGCTCTGCTGCTCCCTCAGGTCCATGCCAGGAGCTCTGGCTGTGCCAGGACACTGCTGAGTGCCTCCCCTGCACACTCCACCTCTGCCCTGGGCACTGGGGTTTGCTTTGCCAGGCCATTCCTGGAGCACATTCCTGACTGCAGCTCTGGAGGAAAGCAAAGCCTTCCTGCCCTGCCCTCAGGAGATGCCCTTTGCTGATGGAACTGCTGTGCTGGAGCCCAGCTGTGTCCTGGCAGTGCCCATGGCCTGTCCCTGCCTGTGGACACAGCACAGACACGCAGCAGGACAGTGACCAAGCTGCCAGAGCACTCCAGCCTTGCACCCACAGAAGGGCTGGCAATGACAGTGGAGTTGGGAAGAGCAGCTCTGATAAGACCCACTTCTGGTCCTCCCTGCCAGTGCTGCTGTGCTGGGACACTTTTCCCCCTTCTCCCCTATAATTTCATGGAGGTCTCAGAGTTGGGATCCCAGATAAACAAGACACTGCCAGGCAGTTTATTTTGTTGAGGGATAGGGATAGGACAAAGCTTGGTTAACAGAGCTTCTGGGTCAAAATCAAAAGGCAGACAATGAATGAGGTGGTGAAGAAATATAAAATAGAATTGAATGCAATATTATGAGAAGATGAAGCCATTGACCTGATAGACAGGCTGGGTTTGTCATGAGCTAGTGATGCTGCTTGGTTTCTGCCTTTTTTCTTTTTGAGTATGTTCTCTGTACTCTCTAACACATTTTTGTAGCTCTGTAGCCTACTGTATTAATAGCTAGTTTCCTTTCCCAGTACCTTCCATGGCCTTCTCTCAAGCAGAAAGACAAAACAAATTCCAGAGCCCAAGTCCTAGGGGGTGCAAGGGTTCCTGTCCTATTCAGGTTCTTCCTGGAACCAAGGCCCAACAACTCTGAGGCATTTTCATCAACAAAGCAACAGCCAAAGGAGAGAGGGGGGCTCCAAGAGGGAATTGGACCTGGAGGGGAATTGAATCACCACTTGTTCTCCTAATTGGTGCTTTTAATCAATTATGCTAATTTCCTAAAAGCTATAAATATGTCCTCACCCCTGGAGGGGGTGGGCTTTTATGGACACCTTTCCATAACTGCTCCTGAAGACCTTCAAAATAAAGATCCCCTTTGGCTAATTTTGTTGCTAATGGATTCGGCGCTTTTTCCAAAATGGGGGTGCACAGCCATTACATGGATATACTGCTTACAGGGTAGCTTGAAAGCAAATCAGTGAGAGACTCAAAGTCAGAACTACAATTGAATAGAAAAATGCAATAGTACAAAACCACTGACAGAGACAGAATACAACCTGACACCCTGTCAGTCAGGGTGTTGGTAGCAGTCCATTTACATGGTGGCTGCATCCCTCTGGGAGTGATAGATGTGATTCTGTTGAAGCAGTGATCCTGTGGAAAGGTGTAGTTGTCCTCTGAAGGTCCAGTGGTGGTGTAGAAGGGTCTGGTCTTCCTCTGGGAATCCAGTGGAAAAGCTGCCTTGTGGTGTTTCAAATTCCAGATTCTATCCAGATGGGGATGCTTGGTTCCTCCCCCTGGGCAGAGCATCTCACAATGGGATGATGGAGTTTTATCAGTGGCACTCAATGGCCCATTAACTGGAGGCATCAGGGACAAGCAAAGCAAAGTGCCCCAGGTGGCTCCAACAGCTGGCCCATGAGAAGACATGGCCTGGGGCCATCAGGGATGAGGCAGGAACACTGCCCCACCCGGCCCCTACATCTCATGGTGATAGAATACATGCCATTGTAACCTAAGACATTATCCACCCCTTATTCTATCACCATCTATGTGATACCCAAAGCAATACCCCCTTTAAACTTTACATAGATATACACATATACAATGGAACTTTACACACAGTTCTCACTTAAAATTAAGTTTCCTTGTGGTACACAATGGGTTTCTCCATCTCTCTGCATTACCCACCAAGTGTAATCAGGTCCTTGACCAAAAACAACCCCGCGGATGGGTTTGCCTTTGTCTGGGGTGGGACTAATGCAAACAGTCTTTCCTAAAATACCTCTCATGTGTACCACAGGGATCCTATCTCCGTCCACTGTGTGCAAGGGTTCAGACTGGGCAGGACCAGCTCGAATGATGGAGCCTCGTGTGTTGACCATCCAGGTGGCCTTTGCTAAGTTCATTTCCCAATATTTGAAGGTGCCCCTGCCAAGGGCCTTCAGGGTGGTCTTAAGTAGTCCGTTGCACCGTTCAACTTTCCCGGCAGCTGGGGCATGATAAGGGATATGATATATCCACTCGATGCCATGTTCTCTGGCCCAGCTGTTTATAAGGCCATTCTTGAAATGGGTCCCGTTGTCCGACTCAATTCTCTCAGGGGTGCCATGTCTCCACAAGACTTGCTTGTCCAGGTCTAAGATGGTGTTTCGGGAGGTAGCATGAGGCACAGCATGAGTCTCCACCCATCCAGTGGCTGCATGGGCTTGTTGCCAAGTGCCCTGGGTTTGCACCTTTGGCTGCAATCAGAGCACAATCACACTCCCAGGTCACCCTGGGATAAAGCAGAGCCTGCCCAGAGCAGAGGGAGCCCTGAATGTCTCCCCCTCTCTGAAGGTGTCTGAGCAAGGTCTCAGCACCCCCTTCTGCCAAGGACACTCACGGCTCCCTTGGCAAACCCAACAGCATTTCCTCACCTGAGGCATCTCTGCCCTTCCCCGTGGGACATTCAGGGAACTGCGAGAGGCTGTGGCACAGATTTGCAGCCAGGAGGGCAGCTCAGAGCTTGGGAGGACACAGCAAGGAGATCCCTGGGGGTGCCCATGATGGGATCTCAGGGAGGGAGGCTCAGCTCATTCCCCTTTGCCATGGACTGCTTTGCCCACAGCCCCACAGGTGCCAGGGAAGCTTGGATACCCCATTGCCATGGACAGCCCTGCCTGGCAGGAATCCCAAGGCCACTGCCTGACTCAGCTGCTGCAAATGCCAGAGCCTCCCTGAGAGCCCCAGATCACAGTGACAGTATCAGGGGAATGCAGAAACAAGAGAAGATGTTGTGGTGCTGTGCCTGAGAGGGCAGGGCAGGGACAGCCAGGCACTCAGGACACTGTTCCTGTGCCCAGCTGTGCACGGCACCTCCCACACACCAACAGTGCCCTCGTGCCCCCAGCACTGCTCTCTTCAGCTTCCTCTCCTTCCCTCAGCATCTCCCTGGGCCTGGACATTTCCTCCTGACAGCTGCCTTGTCCCTGCCAGCACTCACAGAGCCCATCCCACCCTGTGTGCCCTCGGCCCGGCCCTACAGAAACCTGCCTGTGTGCAGGGCCCTGGCTGGGGCAGGCTCTGTGTGCAGGTGGGCAAAGGCAGCTCAGGAGAGCCCTGCTGGGCCTGCAGAGGTGCTGCTGCTGCTGTGCATGGGCTGAGGAGGGGCTGAAGGAGCTTTAGGAGGCTCCCAGCAGAGAGACTGAGCACCCAAAGGTGCAGATCTGGAGTTGGAGCAAATGTTCCAACATGACTTTGATGATCCTGGTGTGTACCTTTCAACTCACAATGTTCTGTGAGGATCTGATTGCAACTCCTGTTCTGCTTCTCTCATTCCCCTCTTGCCTCTAATCAAAAGAGAAAAAAACCTCTTGCAACAGTGAGAGAAGAGTAAAGTAAAAAACAAACCTTTATTGGAAGCTTCCAGGTGTCCTGATGGTGATGGGGAACACCCAGGCCCTGATTTCAACAATTTGATAAGGTTGATTAATTAGGATATCTAACAGGAAAATCCAATAGCAGATTCAGTTGCCCCAGTCACCCACTCCTGGCTCAAACTATTGGACTTGGTCCAAGGGCTTCTTTACCCCACTTTATGTTATGACTGCTCAGATTCTGCTTACAAAACAAAATGTTCTTCTTGGAGGTCCTCTTCCTGACAATGAGACTATACAATATTTCAGGAAAGTCTTTAGATGATAATTTCATTGTTCTAAACTTGAAGAGAAAGGGTTGGGAATGTATTAGAGTTAATGAAGGATTATAGTTATAGAAATATATCATAGTAATTTCCAGAGCTAAGAATAAATGAATACGCATAAAAAGAAAAAATCTTTTTGCCATCACCCAACTTTCCAACCTTGCTCCAAGTAGGAAATTGAAAACAGTCTCAGGAAAGCTGCTGATCTTGACAGCAATCCCTGGCTTCCCTTCTTTTGGGAAGTGTCCTGCAGAGCTGTGCCCAGGCTGGTGTGGAGCAGGGAGCAGCCCTGGCCCACACAGCCCCTCTCAGCAGCAGCAGCAGCAGGTGCCCTGCTCAGGGTGGCTCCTTCCCCCCAGAGCTTCTCCGCCAGCACTGGCAGCAGCTCCCCGGGCCGGCTGAGAGCTGCCCCTGGCAGGCAGCAGAGTCCCTGGCCCAGCACAGCGGCCTGGGCTGCAGGAGCCTGCTCTGCAGGACAGCCCGGGGCAGCCCTGGCTGCAGCCCCGGCTGCTCAGCCCTGCAGCAGAGCCTGGCCCAGGGAGCTGCCTTGGGCTGTGCCTGGCATGCTGCAGCAGGAAACCCAGCTCTGCCCTTGTCAGAGACTGAAAATAGTTCATGCCTCAAACATTGATATAAAGTTTGGATCAGAGAAGCCTCTCTGAAGATACCTGACTGGGACCTTGAACTGAGCCAAACTGCTGAGATTAGATAAAGGGAAAAGCCTATTGTTCAATCATGTCAATCTGAGGGAAAGGAATGCGTCCACAGAGGCTGAAGCCACCAGCTGTACTGAGAATCATTTCTGGCTGAGTTTGGGGTGGAGGCAAAGCACAGCTCACAGAAGCCAAGTTTGCACAGTCTTAGCCCCCAGCTGAAGGGGGGAGGAGGATGGCGTAACCTCTGGTCAGAGGCAGTACACACTCATCCTCCATTACACAAACTGGCCCAGCTGTGGAACCCCCAACCCCACAAGTCACATCCACGGGACTCTCACGTGAGAGGCAGCTGATGGGGAGTCACAATCTATCACAGACCCCCCAAAGTGCTCCCCAGACGCCTTGCACCACAGGAGTGCACGTGATGCGAGCAGAGTCTGCTGCTAGAGGCTGCCCCCTCCCCTGGGGGGACATGCCTGGACATTTCCACCTGGTCTGAGTGTATATCAACCCATGGCATTCTGTGCTTTTGGGGGGACTTCCACCACCGAGACCAGCTGAAGAGGACATCAGGACACCAGTGGGACCCACGGAGTGGTGATACTTCTTTGTCCCTGTCCCTCTCTGTTCCCCCCCCATCTTTCTCCCTACTCCCCCTTTTCTCTCTTTTCTTCTCTCTCTCTCTCTCATATTTACTATCAAATAAAACTCATACTATTGATTAGCATATCATCTCGCTTGTACATTAATTCAGACAGAGGTATCTCTAAAGAACTTTAATAATTAGATCATAACACAGGGGAATCCGACTGTTTAATTAAAACAAAGCATCGCGAAGGCCCAAGGCGAGTGTTGATGCGATGGGATTTCTGCCCAGTGCTCTGAATGTCAAAGTTGAAGAAATTCAATGAAGCGCGGGTAAATGGCGGGAGTAACTATGACTCTCTTAAGATGAGGGCATAGTTACTAACTGGGCTCAACCGTGGAAGCTGCACCTCCACGTGGTCCCGCTGGATACCCTTTGGGTAACTAAGTCGGCTTCCGCCCCAGTGTGAGTGAGGGATACTATCTACCCTCCCTATCGTCTGGACTTGCCACCCAGCGGTAGTTTCACGATCCTGCAGAAACGAAATTTTTTGGTTCAGTTCTGTCGCTGTTCCTAAAGCCTTGTCCACAGGCTAAGTTGGGCAAAGTTGGTAGTCTGGAGAGGGCCAGCTACTGACTGAAACTACCCTCACTTGGACTGTCCTTTACTTGAACTTTTGATTTGACAATGGTGCAATCGCTCGGGCTAAGGTTCATATCTACGGGCACGCAAACAGACCCTTTGGATCACAGGGTCAAATCGGCCAACGTTGTGCCATCTCCGGCCTCCCAATCTGAGGATGTTGGGCTCCATCTAGTGAACTTGGAGTTTGTTAACTCCAAATTCGGTTATGAACCGGGGATCAATCTGGCAAATGTAAGGGAGGAATTGGCCAAATTCCCAGAGCCATTTGAGGCCTTGCCACCTGGGCCTCCTATAAGCGTGGGAAATGACAGTGCCCAAGGGGATGGTGAGGAGCCCAACACACCAGAAGCTCCTCCCCGGAGCAGGGAGGGTGTGACACCAGCTGTGACACCTGTGCTGTCCGTCCCGGACAAAACTCCATCTTGTCCACTCTGTGCTACCCGGTTTACAAGGATGCTGGGACTTATTGACCATCTCCAACGTGCGCATAGGCAGAAAAAGATCTGGTTTAAGTGCTCCAAATGTGGTAAACAAAATCTGAAGTACCACAGTATTGTCTGCCATGTCCCACCTTGCAAAGGGGAGGTTTGTGTGGTTCCTACGGGCACGTGGGTGTGTGAAGTTTGTCAGAAAGGGTTCCCGACCAAAATTGGGCTGGGCCAATACAAGAGGTCAATGCATCCTCTTGGGAGGAACCTGGAGAGGATTGCTGCCTCCCATCCAAAAGAGTCATCTTTGAGAGGAGCCCACAATAAGGTGTGGACTGAGGAGGAATTAGCCCTATTGAAACGCCTGATGGTGACATACGCTGGAAACAGGAATATTAAAATAAGCTGACTGCGGAGCATATTCCATCTAAGAAAACAAAGCAAATCAGTGATAAAAGGTGCCTTCTTATGAAGAGTCCCTCAGATGTGGTCACAACTGGAGAGGAAGGCGTACTCCAAGAGGGCACAGAAGACCAAGCCCAGGTGGTTTCTTTGCCAAAAGAGGGACATTTGAAGCTCCATTATTGGGATTCCATCAACAAGGGGTTGTCGGCAGGCAGATTCACCAGGTGTAAACGGGCTTTTGAGAGTATTTTGGAAGGGGAAGACCCGCAGAAAGTGGTGAATGATTGTTATGAGGAATGTTTCGGAGACTTGAGTTTGCTAAGCCAGATTAAATCCAGGGGTTCAAGATCACAAAGGTCTCAGAGCCAAAAGGCATGCAGAAAAACAGCTAATTGGATGCGAAAAAGAGCTAAGAAGCGTGGGAAATATCTGTGTTATCAGAAATTGCTTGACTTACTCACGGGGAGATTGGCAAGGGTTATTTCGGATAACTCGGACGCCTTGCAATGCGATATTCCATCTGACATTGTCTACTCAAATTTTAAAGCGAGATGGGAGTCATCTGCTGAGTTCAAGGGCCTTGAACCCTTCCCTTCATATAAGGAAGCTGATAACACCATGTTTTGGGCTCTCATTACAGAAAAAGAGGTTGAAAAGAACTTGAAGGAGGTTAAGAGGACCTCAGCTCCAGGGCTGGATGGGTTTACGGTGGGTCATCTTAAAAAATGGGACCCAAAGTATTCCCTGTTGAGTAACAGCTTCAACCTCTGGCTCGTGACAGGAACAATTCCGGATGCACTAAGGACATGCCGGACTGTCCTGATTCCCAAGTCCTCTGATCTGGAGACACTTCGGGACGTCAATAACTGGAGACCTATCACCATAGCCTCTATGGTGCTTAGGTTGTTCTCTAGGATTTTGATGGCTAGGCTGGACCGAGCGTGTCCGATTCACCCCAGACAGCGGGGGTTCATTCGTGCATCTGGGTGTTCCGAAAACCTCAAGCTATTACAGCTTGTGGTTAAATACGCAAAGTCGGAGCACAAAGACCTTGGGGTGGTTTTTGTAGACATTGCCAAAGCATTTGACACAGTATGCCATCGGCATATTATTAAGGGTCTTGAACAGAGGGGCTTGACCCCATCTGATCCATCTAATTGGTTAAATGTACGAGAACATCACAACGTGCATTACTACCAAAAATGGTCAGACAGACCCCATTAAGATCCTTACAGGTGTCAAGCAAGGCGATCCTATGTCACCTTTGTTATTCAACCTTGCTATCGATCCTCTTCTATGTAAGCTGGAACAAAAGGGAAAAGGGTTCCATCATGGTGGGATGAAAATTATGGCCATGGCCTTTGCTGATGACCTTGTGTTATTGAGTGACTCCTGGGATGGTATGCAGGATAACATCAAAATTTTGGAGGCCTTTTGCGATCTTACCGGTCTCAAAACACAGGGGGAGAAATGTCATGGCTTTTACATCAAAGCCACAAAAGATGCGTATACCATCAACGATTGTCCTATATGGACTATAGGTGGCACCCCCCTCAATATGATTGATTCTGGACACTCTGAGAAATATTTTGGCACTTGGGTAGACCCCTGGACTGGCTTTGTGGACCCAGGTCTGCCTGGAAAATTAGAGAAATGGCTCCAACAGATAGGGGAAGCAACACTTAAACCTCTTCAGAAGGTGGATATACTAAGGACTTATACCATCCAGAGATTGGTATATCTGGCTGACCACACCAAGGTGACAGCGGTGCTCCTAGAATCCCTTGACTTGCAAATTCGAACTGCAGTTAAAGGGTGGCTTCATCTTCCACCTTCTACGTGTGATGGTATTTTGTATTCCAGCTGTAAGGACGGTGGATTAGGTATCCTGAAATTGGCGGCGCACATTCCCAGTATCCAGGCGCGGAGGCTGCATCGACTTGCACAGTCTTTGGATGAAACTCTTAAAGTATTTTTGAAAGACAGTCATCTGGACTCGTTGTACGAAAAGTCGTGAGTAAGAGCTGGAGGAGTGAAGGAGTCCATCCTGCAAATCTGGGAGCCTATTCCACGTTTGGAGAGTGTGGTGAGTGGGGATGAAGAATTGTCGGAGTGGGAGGCACCAGTCCAAAAATTCCGCTACCCGAGACCTTGTAATTGGCGGAAGATAGAGTTCCAGAAATGGAAACAGCTGGTTGCCCAGGGCCATGGAGTCGAGAACTTTGAGAACGATAAAATCAGTAATGGGTGGATAACACGCTATAAAGGCATACCCCACAGGAACTGATAACCGCACTTCAACTGAGGGCCAATGTCTACCCCACAAGAGAGTTCCTGGCGAGGGGTAGGCACAGTGACTGCATACGATCCTGCAGACATTGTGGTGCTGAGTTTGAGACTACCGCCCACATTATTGGGAACTGTCCAATTATTCAAGATGCCAGGATCAAACATCACAATCCCATCCTTGAAATCCTTAGCCGTGAGGCTAAGGAGAATTGGATTGTTTTCCAGGAGCCACATATCAGAGATGAGGATAAAGAATTGTCAAACCGGATTTAATCTTTGTTAAGGAAGAAAAGGCAATTGTGGTGAACGTGACAGTCAGATATGAGCACAGCAACTCCTCTTTGAAGGATGCGGCGGCTGAGAAGGTAATAAAATATCAGCGCCTCCTCAACCAGGTGGAAGAGCTGACTAATGCCATTGTTGTGGACTTTGTGGGCCTTCCCTTGGGGGCGCGGGGAAAGTGGTACGAAAAGAACTCTGAGTTGCTATTGGCCCTCGGCCTCTCTAAAACGAGGCTAGAGAAGATCCTAGCATCCAGAGCGCTCCTATCCTCTGTAGATATTGTACATATTTTTACCAGCCAAGCTCGATCCATTGTTCTTGAAATTGTAAAATAAATAAGAATTGGCATGTGACGTTTCATCAAGGATAAGGAGGGGTGGACACCAGTGGGGCTTTTCATTCTGCTCATACTGTGTCACCCGCCCGTATTTAGGCATTACAAATTCCGATCTGGACAAGTTGGACGGGACAGCTTCACTTAACCCGGAAAACAAACATATGCATTTAGTATGTTTATTAGATAGGCAAATGCTTCATCATCTAATTAGTGATGTGCATGAATGGATGAATGAGATTCCCACTGTCCCTACCTACTATCCAGCAAAACCTCAGCCAAGGGAATGGGCTTGGCGGAATCAGCAGGGAAAGAAGACCCTGTTGAGCTTGACTCTAGTCTGGCGCTGGGAAGAGACATGAGAGGTGTAGAATAAGTGGGAGGCCGGGGGCGTGCTCAGCAGTGCCAAGTGACAAGATCTTGTACTCTAGTTGTAAAGATGGGGGATTAGGTATCTTGAAATTGGTGGTGCTTATTCCCAGCATAAAAGTGCGGAGCCTGCATAGACTTGCGCAGCCTTTGGATGAGGCTCCTGTGGCATTTTTGAAAGGTGATCGTCTGGAACTGTTGTATGAGGAATTGTGGGTTTGAGCTGGAGGAAATAAAGAGTCCATCCCGCAAATTTGGGAACCTATTCCAAAACTGGAGAGTGTGGTGGGTGGTGATGAAGGTTTGTCAGAATGGGAGGCACCAGTCCAAAAATTCCGCTATCCAAGACCTTGCAATTGGCAGAAGACCGAGTTCCAGAAATGCAAACAGCTGGTTGCCCAGGGCCATGGTATTGAGAACTCTGAGAATGATAAGATCAGTAATGGATGGATAACACCCTACAGAGGCATACCTCACAGCAAGTTGATTACCGTGCTTCCATTGAGAGCCAACGTCTACCCTACAAGAGAGTTCCTGGCAAGGGGTAGACATGGAGACTGCGTGAGATCCTGCAGGCATTGTGGCACTGAGTTTGAGACTTCCGCCCATACCATTGGAAACTGCCCAATTACTCAGGATGCCAGGATGAAATGACACAATTCCATCTGAGAGACCCCTAGGTGTGACGCTAAGAAGGAGAACTGGACTGTTTCCTAGGAACAATACCTTAGGGATGAGGACAATGAATTATTTAAACTGGATTTAATCTTTGTTAAAGAGGAGAAGGCATTCATGGTGGATGTGACAGCCAGGTGGCCTGGGAGGAGCACAGGGCTCCCCAGGAAAGCATCTCCCCAGCAGAGCCCCCCAAAGGTGCCCACGCTGCAGCCCCTGCAGACGGGTGAGTGAGGGACCCTGTTGGTTTTGTACCTACAGGGCTCAGTACAAATGCCAGAGATCAGTGTGGCCTTGTGCTAACTCCCTACGTCTGTCACTAAGAAGTCGCGTTCCACCTAAGATGTCCTTGGTTCCTTGCATCAGTGATTCATATGTATGAGCTGCTGTCTTAGATTTGAGAAGGAGGGCTGGCTGTCAGAAGAAAGAATGGTAAGAGAAGTCCATCAATACTTGATATTTGAGATACTCTCAAGGAGAAAAGACTCATCAGAAGAACACCTGGAACCATATCCAAACAAGCCCATGGAAATAATTAGCATAGATGCATGGATTCAAAAGAGTGATGACTAAGTATTAGTTTCAGGAATATAAACCTTGGTCTCAGCATGCATGCTTTGAGGAGAAGTCCCCATGCATCCAGCACTGCTGATAAAGGAATGTCAGCTCTCTAACCTCTCCAACTATTTGGACAGTTTATTTCCCGGGTTTCGGTGACAGTGGATGCTGCACCTTTCCTGTCCATCTGCCAGCACCTTCCTCAGCCCGGGGCACTGGGGCTTTCCCCTCCACGCCGTGCTCCAGCACAGCAGCTCCTCTGCTGGGCACCCTCCAGCCACGAGCTGCATGGGAAGGCTGTGCCAGGGGAGCGAGCGCAGGGCTGGGCAGAGGGCAGATCTTCCCCTGCTCTCCCCTGTCACCAGAGCCTCTGCAGCCCTCCCTTCTCTCCCCTTTGTTAGATGCCAGCTGCTCACCTGTGTATGCAGAGGAACAGGAAGCCATGGAATTGAAAAACTCCAAAGGAACTGAAACACCTGCATGGGGCAGCACAGATTTGGGCTTGTGACCTCAGCTCAGATGTGGTGACCCTCTGGATTTGAGCATATCAGTCACAGGAGGGAAAGGAGCTAATGAGGATTCCCTCAGGAACAGGAAGCCAAGGGGGAAGAGCCCAGAGCTGAACCCCCACCCCACCTATACTTAACCTGGAAAAGGAACATACAGTACTTAGAGGTGTTCAAAAACAGCCAAATGCCTCGTCATCTAATTAGTGATGCTCACAAATGGATGAAAGAGATTCCCTCTGTCCCTACCTCCTATCCAGCAAACTATGGGAGCATAGTTACTAATGGGGCCTTGCCATGGAAGTTGCACTGCTCCCACCAGACACCCTCACACTCACTGAGTCGACTTCTGCCCCAGTGTGAGAGAGGTGGGAACAGATACCCCTTGATGGGCTTTGATGAGGCTGACACTTGGTCTGAAAGCCTCACAGAGGCTGACTTAAAAACAGTCAAAATCTACCCATGAGAAAACTCCGTGACAACCTGCAGCCACAATGAAAGCCACCTTGACAGCCAAGAAGATAATCAAAGTAGATGTTCTTCACACAAGGAGATGTTACTGCTGTGGAACATCAAGAGTGTACCAGAAGGAACTTGATTACAATATGGAACTAATTGCTTCTACAGCTAATTGAATTGCTGTTTCAATGGTCCTTGTGTTGCAGACAGCCCTGTCATTGTTTGCTAAGCAGCCAATCAGAACAAACCACAGTAGCTGAGAAAAAGCTATAAAACTACTAACAGGGAATAATAAAAAACTTTTCTGTCCTTGGATTATGAGTGTGTCGTGTGTCCGTCTCTACTGCGACACCCCTTCCCATCATTTGGACTCGCCACCAAGCAACAGCTTCACAAAAAGGTGAAATCAATGTTTTGGTAGCACCTTTAAGGACCTCACTACCCAGAGCCTGCTCCATGGGCATTAGATCAACACAGCTCAACAGTAGCTGAGCATCTGCTGCTGACTTAGACCACCCTCAACTGGACTGACTAAACCCACAAATGTGCACAATGGTGCAGTCCATACGATTATTCCATGTATGAACGGCCACATCAACTGATCCTTCAGATTTGAAGGAAGTCCTGGCCATACATTTTACACCTGCACCCTCTACACTGCTGCAAGAGAAGGCTGATTTAGTGAGGTTGGAGTTTTGTAACTCTTGGGTACAGACTGATGAGAGTTTCCATCTTTACACCCAGTGGGAAGGTTTGGCCAGATAGCCCGAGCTGGATGAGGATCTAACAACTAGACCTGCCTCAAGGAGGAATAGCATTTACAGACAGAAGTGAGCAAAGCAGCCAGGACAGGCCACCTATGTTCAACCCTTCATCAGGACCAAATTGTACTGGATCTGACCAAGGTGCATGGGCCACCTACACTTAACCCAGGAAGAGACATACATATAAATATATATGAAGAAATATCTACCAAATAGCCAAATGCCTCGTCATCTCATTAATCATGCACATGAATGGATGGACAAGATTCCCACTGTCCCTACCGACTAACCAGTGAAACCAGAGCTAAGGGAACAGGCTTGGTGGACTCAGTGGGGAAAGAAGACCCTGTAGAGCCTGGTGTACAGTCAGCAGCCACTGTGGGGTGATCCCCTGTTGGAATCCAGGCCATCGCTGAAATACCACTACTGCCAGTGTTTTGGTGAGCAGACCTGGCCTGACCGGGAGAGGAGGGAAGGCCTCCCATGGCAGCAGCAGGCAGACCATGTCTGAGAGCCCAGGGAGTAGACCTGGCCTTCCCTGACCAGATTTGGCATGCTGGGGACAGGGGGTACACCTGGTCCCCTGTCCCACTGGGGTGACGTGACCTCCCATCCCAATGGAGGGCAGACCTGCTGCCCGTGACCGGACTTGGCCAGGGGGGGACACGAGTGTTTCCCAGGCCTGGGTTCTGGTGCTGTCCCTGCTCACCCAGAGCCTGAGCGGCTCCAAGCCAGCCCTGCCACACGTTCCTCCCCCAGCCTTACCTCCCTGAACCACCACCCCCCACTCCAGTCCATGCTGACATCGGACTTGTCTCCAGCCTGCTCAAAAGTCCAGATCACACACAGGCACAGGCCATCCACTGGGACATTCCAGAGCTCTTGCATCTTCCAACGACTTGGCAGGTCACACGCAGTCACCACTGTCCATGAGGACAACACAGGGCTCTCTACATCTTAAGGAGCCCATTTGGCATAGGCACTCACTCAGCTTCTAGGGTGACATCCCAGTGCTCTCCATGATCCTAAACAACACTGAGGTCATGGGCAATCCCAGGGGCTCCATGGGGACATCCCAGGAGTCTCCCATTTGCCAAACCACACTGACCTCACAGGCTGTCACAGGCTCTCAATGCCAACATCACAAGTGTCTCTAGGCTGCTAAGCAGCTGCCATGTCACAGGCACTCACACGGCTTCCACGCTGACATCCTAGAAGTCTCCATGATGGGAAAAAGTTGTCTTGTCACAGGCACTCCCAGCAGCTCTGTGGTGACATTGCCAGGCTGTTGAAGGCTGCAAAAGAACCATGAGGTCCCACGCTGTTACAGGGACTCCACAGGGACATGCCAGGGCTCTCCAGGCTGCTAAAGAAGGGCTTTGTCACAGGCACTCCCAGGGCTTCCACTGTGACATGCCAGCGGCTGCTGTGCTCCTAAAGATCAGGGAGATCCCAGGCAATGGCAGCAGCTCTGGGCTGACATGCCATGTGTCTCTAGGCTGCTCAAGAACTCTGACGGCACCAGCAGGGACAACAGTTCCATGGGGACATCCCAGCTTTCTCTAAACTGCTCAAGAGCACTCAGGTCACAGACCCTCCCAAGGATCCCACCCTCACATCCCAGAGAGAGTCAGGTTTTTCAAGAGCCCCAAGCTCACCTGCATGAGCCTCACACGCCTTCCATGGTGACATCGCAGGGCTCTCCGGGGCTTCCAAGGAGCCAGGAGGTCACTGGCAGTGACAGGCGCTCCATGCTCACATCCTAGAAGACTCTGGGCTGCCAAAGACAGGTCAGGAGCAGTCACACGGTGACATCTCAAGCCTCTTTAATCATCCTCCTCTCTCCCTCACCCTCGCCACCGCCACTGCCCCTCCCCTGCGCCTCACCGCGCCCCACGGCTCCCGGGGAGGGAAGGAGGGAGTCTCTGGGAGCCGCCGCACTTCCTGCCCCCCGCCCTGTGCCCGCACAGGCAGCAGCGGCATCTCTCGAAGGCCGGGGCCCGGCTCTCCAAAGCCGCCGTGCCCCTGCCCCGCCTCCCGCCTTCATTGCTGCCTCACTCCCTCGCCCCGCTGCGCTCCTGCTCGGCCCCGCCGCGGGCTTGAAGAAGAAGCGGCGCCGGCGTGCGACAAACGGCAGCAAGGCAAAAGACTCCAAGCGACGCACCCAGAAATGTCCTTGGCAAAGAGACCCCGCGCGTGGCCCGGCAGCGCCCGCAGCCCGTGGCCAGCCTCAGCCGTGCCCGGCTCCCCCTGCTCGCCGAACGCGCTCGCTGCCCCCGCGCAGCCTCCTCCTCTCCCGGCCCCGCCGCCGCCACCCGCGCCTGAGGGCCCCGGGCGGCGGCGGGAAAAGTCTTTCCCGTGATGCTCCGCGCCACCGCCGGGCCCGAGCGGGGAGGGCGGGGCGGCCTCGGCCGCGCGCGGGCCCTGAAAGGCGGCGCGGGCAGCGAGGGCAAAACTGAGGCCAAACAAGAAATGCTGAATGTTAAACACGAGCTCCGGGCTCCTGGTAAAATTTAAAGGGTTAATAAAAGGACAAGAAGGGACAAGGTATAGGGTAAAAGGTTACAACGTCCAGGTGACGCCGGGAACCCTTGGCACGGAGGCAAGAGCACGCCTGACATGGTGAGAGACTCTCTTTCTATACTTTTCTTATTGCATCAGCCTGTTCCATATTCATAGACAAGTATACATATTCAAACTTTTCTCCAAGCTATTTTACATTTCCCAAGTACTCGTTAGCATGGCTCCTCCTTGGGTCCGCCTTTTTAGAGCATGCGGAGTTTCTTTGGAGACTCCAAGATCTTCTTTTGTCCGTCGGTGTCCAGCAGATGGTTATTGTCGATAGAGATGTCCAGCAGATGGTTATTGTCGATAGAGATGTCCTGGGGCAGGAGCCTGTTACACCCATGCTTATCCAACTAAGCAGGTGCTTTAATTCTTTTAAGCTAGGTCCATTTTAACACAGCTACATTAGCCACTGCATCTAAGCTAGAACAAAAAGGCATTAAAGCATTTAAAAGTGATTATATTTCTATAACAAAAGCCACCTCCTCAAGGAACAACATCATACACACAGCATTCATTATTTGTGAAAACCCAACACTGTAATATGCATTTATAACAGCAGTAACCCACTCCTGGGTCAAACTATTGGAGTTGGTCCAAGGGCTTACTTACCCCACTTTATGTTGTGTTTGAGAGTTCCTCCTGCACAAATCCATCTTCAGAAGTCACCAAGTGTATGATGACTGCAAAAAGCTCTTAAACACTGTGCTGGTTTTAAGTGGTGGGATATTTTGGGAGTCCTTGATGGTCTCAGTCCTTGCAGCTGCCCATTGTGCTGGTGCCATTGAGCCCATGCTGGCCCATTAGCAGAGATGATCCCCCCAGGCTGAGTGGGACTGTGCTGGTGCTTCCCTGGAGAGAGTTATCAGAGCTGAGTCATCGGTGTGAAGGAAAAGAAACACTGCCCTGCCTCCCAGGGTTTGCCTCTCCTTCCTTATCTCTTTTAACATTCAGCTGTAACCCGAGGGGTCTGGGGGGAACTGGGCAGCTCCTGCAAACGACTCATCATGAACAGCTCATCAGAAATGAGATAAGGGGAGTAGAATGCACAGTTGGGTTACACTCACAGAGTGCTAAACTGGCGCCCTGCTGCTGTCACCAGCACAGGCTGCCAGGGAAATGTCATTGTAAGAGCTGGCTGCACTTGGCTTTCAGCCAAGTCACCCATGAGCAGAGTCTCCTCCCACCCCAATCATTTCATGATTCTGTCAGGGACTCGCTTCTCTTTCCTTCTTCCCTCTGCTTCCAGCTGGGAATGTGCTGGAAAATGTCCAGCAAAGCCACCTTTGCACTCTGCTCTGGGAGCCCCCACGGCTGCTGGACCTTGTGCCCTGGCCCTGCACAGCTCCCTTGGGAGGCACGGCAGGACCAGCCTCGGGAATGCCCCTCTGGCATCCATGGCACACACTCCAAGGCTCTGGAATGCCAGTTCCCAGCAAGGAAAAGATGTTCCTGCCCTTGAAGGCAAAGCTCTCAAGAAGGGGCCAAAAGTCAATTGCAGCACGATCTTACAGGGACATTTCAGTGCCAGCCTTCAGAGCTTCATCCATGGTCGTTTTAGCTCCTGGATTGGGAATTAAATGAGGGGAGGATCTTTGGTGGGAGCTGTCCTGGGTCAGGAGAGACACTGAGAGAGAAAGAGAGCAGGCAAAGAAAGGCAGGAGAGAAAGGAGGACACAAACACAATCAGCTGAGAAGGTGGCACTCTGAAAACAGACCTGGAAATGACTGAAAATGAATGGGACAGGAATCAATCATTCTGAAACTTTCATTTCCTATCAAAATACACTTTCCTCCCTTTCTCACAAACCTCCTTCTGATGTCATTCCGCAGGGCTTTCAGAAAGTGCTTTGTTCTGAGTGGATGTTCCAGGCTGCAGACACAAGGAAAGACGGAATGGGAATTGTCCTGCTCCTGGTGAGTTTGACATCCTCAGGGGAGGAGATGAGGCGGCACCAGAAGAAAAGGGCAGCTGGGCTTCAACCTTCCATAAAAATGGACATTTTGTCGCAAAAAGCTCAATTTTGGAGAAAACCAGGAAATTTTGGGGTGAAAAAGTCATTATGGAGTGAATTTCAGATTCTTGGGGTGAAAAAATGAGATTTTGGAGCTACACTGATGATTTTGGTGTTGACTTCGGCGGTTTGGAGTCAAAATGGAATAATTGGGGGGGGAATAGGAAATTTTGGACTGAAATAAGCAATTTTTGAGGTAAAAAAGGATATATTTCAGCAAAATTTACAATTTCGGAACAAAATCAAGATTATGTGAAAAAATTAGAGAATTGGGGATTGAAATGGGGGTTTGAGGGATAAAAGATGATTTTGGGATGATTTGTGGCTGAAAAATAGGAATTTTTGGGTGGAAGGTTCTGGTTTAGGAGGAAAATGCAAGTTTGGTGTGAAAATGGGAAATCTCTTGGGAAAAGTGGGGATTACAGGTTAAAACTGGGAATTTTAGGATTCAAATGAGTGATTTGGAGATGAAAATGGGGAATTTGGGATTGAAATGGATAGGAAGCAGGGTGGGGGGGTAAATCTGTCATCGTCTCTGTAGCTGCCCCCACAGGGGTGTGATGGCTGATCCCAGATCCCCAAGGGTCACAGGCAGGGCTGCCTTCACGGAATGCTCGCCTGGTATTGAGGGGCAGCGTGGGAGCCCCTGGATCTTGGAGCACCCAGCTGCCCCCCATGTTTGGAGGTGCCTGAGGAGGGCTGGGACCATGCCAGGGACATCCTGCAGTGACATCTCAGCTGTCCCACCCTGCATGCGCTCAGTGCCAAAGCTAACCCTGATCCTGATCTCAATCTCACTCTACATTTAGACACACTCACAGTCCCGTATTTAATCTCATCCCAGCCCCTGACTTGTCTGGCCCAAGACCCTATCCAAACCCCAGCTCTAAAGCCAATCCCATGTTTAGAATTAACCTCAATCCCAACTCGAATGCAAATCTCAGCCCTAACTCCAACCCCAGCCCCAATTCCAAGCCCTTCCTAAATCCTCAATCCCAACCCAAACCCCACATTTACCCCTTCTGGGGGTTTGGGGGTGTCTCTGTCCCTCTCACCCCAATGATGTCTGGGTGGGGTCACGCCAGGTGTGAGAGGGACAGAGACACCCCAGCCTTCCCAGGTGTGAGAAGGTCAGAGAGCCCCCCAGCCCCTGAGCACACTCAGCGGTGAGAGGGACACAAAGCCCCTGGTCCCCAGCCCTGCACAAGCACTCCCTGAGGTGAGAGGGATTGAGACCCCCCGAGCATCCCCCAGGGCAAGGGGGACAGAGACTCCCCTGAGCATCCCCTGGGGTGAGAGGGAGTGAGACCCCTGAGCATCCCCTGGGGTGAGAATGATGGAGACCTACCGGGGAATGGCCTGGGGTGAGAGGGACAGGGACAACCCCTCCAAATCCCCTCCTAAGCCTCCCCCAAGGTGAAAGGCATGGGGACCTCTTGGGCATCCCCCTGGCAGCAGAAAAAATAAACTTGGCAGAAATCAAATCTAACTCTACATAAAAAGCTTTGAGCAATATTTGCTCTTCCCACAAGTCACTTGTGATGAGATCAGAGACAAATCCCAGACATTAATACAAGCATTAAACTGACAATACAATCAATTATGGTGGCAATTCACAGTTTCATCAGTTCCCGCACAGCTCCAGCTCAGCTGCTGGCAGGTTCCAATAATGGAAAAACAAAAATTTTGCAAAATCCAATTATTAAAAGGAAGGGAAAACTGTGTGTAGCTGTCACAAAGGTGATAGGCACAAAGAGATAAATGATTCTCACATCTGGCAAAGCCTTCCAGGCTGTGAATTTGGGAGTGCTTTAGCTCCTTGTGCTGGGCTTCTTGGAGGATGTTTGTGCTCCTCCCCCTGGGGCAATGAATGACCCTTGTCAGTCCCACTGGTAACATTTCCTCTCTTTATTTTTACAAATTTTTCCAGGAAGGACAACAAAATATTTTCTTTACACTGCCCACCCACGACAGCCATTTCCCCCACAAGTTCTCTCACACCCCTCTCAGAGGAAGCTGCGTCCAAGTTTCCAAGGGTTCCTCCAGAAAGAAGCACAACCTCCCCAGAGGAGGAACAGTGCTGTCAAAGGTACTTGGATTCAGGGAACAGAGCCCTGCACCCACTGTGCCAAAATATTGTCACAATCTGGTTATTAAAATATTTAGAGGGTCATCTCTGCCCCAATTAATGTGCTAACAAGACCAAATCCAAAGTAATTGGTGTGGATTTAATTGATCAGTAAATGTAAGGTAGAGAGAGAGATGGAAAGAAAAAGAGGGGGAGAGCAAGAGAGTGACAAGGACAGAGACCTCTCCTGGGGAGGGGCAGGTGTGACACTGTCCCCTGGGTGTGTCTGGCCTTCACGGGGTGGGGGTTTCACACCTGAGCCAGTCTGGGTAAGGGGGGTGGTGTTGACTGCCCCTGAGTAGGGGTTACCCCACAGCCTTAGGTTACCAAAAGTATGTATTCTATCACCATCTTTAGAAGTTGTTAGAAACAGGTGGGGCAGTGTTCTTTATCTCTTCCATGAGTCATCCCTGATAACTCCCTGCAGGGGCAATCTTCTGCTAATGGCCCATCAAACCTCACTGCATGACTCACAAAATGACATCATCCCATTGTGAGATGCTCCAGCCAGGGGGAGGAACCAAGCATTGCTACCTGGATATAAGGTGAGGTTTGCAACATCATGGGCAGCACTATCCACTGGATTCCCAGAGGACAAGAGCTCCATAATCACCACTGGACCTCCAGAACAGGACCAGACTTCACTACAGGATCACCGCCTTGATAGAATCACATTTGTCACTCCAAGATGACTGCAGTCACCATCAGACTGCTACCACAACCCTGACCAACAGCGTGTCAGGTCATACCCTAACTCTGCCAGTTTAAGCCAGAGTTTTCTGTCTTTATTTTAATTTTCCTATTAGGTTTTTGTTCTGGCTTGGAATATCTCACTGGTTTGCTTTCAAACTAGTACAGAACCCCAGATGCCTGGTGACTTCTAGAGAGGGACGAAACAGAGGGACTTTCAAACTCTTTGTGCTCATCCCTTGTTTTCCCCCGAAACCAGGATTTCTCATTCCCAAATCTTGGCCAGATGGAGAAGGAGGCTGTGAGGAAGAGGAAGATGTCTCAGGACAGCCAGGCAGGTGAGGAGGAAGTCAGTGCCCCTTTCCCCCTCTCTCCTGCTTCATCTCTCAGCCCAGGATCACCCACGGCTGCAGGACAACCCCGCAGCCGACGCCGTCCTGCCGGGGACGCATTGGGGGCATCTCCTTCCCCTTCCCTCTGGCACAGAGGGAAATCCCATCCTCTCCTTGTTGTTCCTCCACCAGACACCGGGCTGAGGATGGAGACCAGGAAGGACAAATCCCCAGAGCAGAACCTCATGGAAGAGGCCCTTTTGATCAGCTCCATGGTGCAGGAATCCAACATAGAGGAAAAGCCCGGGAGATCCCGCAGGAGGAGGGGCTCCAAAGCCAGCCCAGGGTGCTCCAAGGAGGAAAGAGCCACCTTGTGCCAGGAAGGCGGCTGGAGATCGAGCCAGTGCTCAGAGCTGGTGGTCCATGAACAGCTTCACACTAGGGAGAAACCCTACAAGTGCTTGCAGTGTGAGAAGAGCTTCAGCTGGAGATCCCACCTGATTCGTCACCAGATGATCCACACTGGGGAACGGCCCTATGAGTGTGGGGAATGTGGGAAGGGCTTCATCAGCATCTCCAGCCTTCTCATCCATCAGAACATCCACACTGGAGAACGGCCCTACGAGTGTTTGGAATGTGGCAAGAGCTTCAGCCAGAGCTCCCACCTGATCGTCCACCGACGCATCCACACAGGGGAGAGGCCTTACGAGTGTCCTGAGTGTGGGAAGAGGTTTCAGACCAGTTCCAATCTCCTCCTGCACCAGCGGATTCACAGTGAGGAGAGGCCATTCCGCTGCCACGACTGCGGGAAGGGCTTCAAGCAAAACTCCGTCCTCCTCACCCATCGGCGCGTCCACACCGGGGAGAGGCCCTACAAGTGTCCCCAGTGTGGAAAGAGCTTCTCCAGCAGCTCTACCTTGACCAGACACCAACGGAGCCACCCATAAGGGAAGTCCTGTGAGTGCCATGACTGCAGGAAAAGCTACATCTGCTGCTTCAACTTCGATCCCCCATCAGAGGACCCACGTTGGGCAGAGCCTTGGTGACCAACATTCCCTGTGCTCCACATTGGAAAGACACCTGTCCCTTTCCCTGCCGCTGGCAGTGGTTTGAGGTGGAATCAAAGAACATGAGGATCTGGCCATGCCCCCATCATTATATTCAATCTTGTCTCAGGTCATTTGCAGGGACAGGGAAAGGGACTCTCCCAAGGAGAAGGGTTTCCTTTCTGGATGGAAGAATAATCAGGGTCAGGAAGATCGGGTCAGTGTTTCCCCAGTTTTGCCTGTAATTAATTTGTTTGTCTTGTCCCTTCTGTTATCAATATTGTTGCTGTTCCTCTTTGTTCCTTATCCCGTTGCAGTTCCCAGTAAATTGTTCTTATCCCAGCCCGGGATCTTTGCCTTTTGTGCTTTCCATGGGAGGGGGAGGGGAGCGAGTGGCAGTGCAGTTTTAGTGAGAGCAGAAAATTGGGGAATCCCATTCCCGAATCCCAGCCCTTGGAATCTGAGAATCACAGCTGATTCCAACCCTGGCTGCCATGGCAGCAGCCTTGGGAGCGGGTCTGTGGCTGGGGCTGTGGGAACCTCTTCACTCTGGTGCCCAGGGACAGGACTGGAGGGACCGGCTGGAGCTGAGTCGGGGCAGGTTTAGGTTGGCTCTCAGGAAAAGGTTTTTCCCCAGAGGCTGCTCAGGCACTGCCCAGGCTCCTCACAAAAGGGTTCACAGTTCCAAAGCTGTCTGAGCTCCAGCAGCATTTGGACACCACTGCCAGGCCCAGGCTGGGATTGTTGTGGTGTCCTGTGCAGGGCCAGGGTTTAGACTGGAGAGTCCTGATGGGTCCCTCCCAGCTAAGTTAATTCTGGGGTTCTGTGATCCCATGGTCCTCAGGATGGGACTGCAAATGATTGCTATGGCAACAGACCCTGGCTCCAGGCCTGAGCAGCTGTCCATGGCAACCACTCCTGGCATCAGGTCCCCATGGAGCTGCCAAGGGAGTGACCATGGCAAAGGGGCCTGGTGATGGTTGTCATGGAAACTGACCATAGCAATGGAGCCTGGTGATGATTTCCTGCTGAGGAGCTGATTTGCCATAGGTCCTCTGAGGGGTTCCATGGGGACATTCCAGGAGCCTCCAGTCTGTTCAAGAGCCAAAATGTCACAGGCAGAGACAGGAGCTCCATGGAGATTTCCCAGGGGTTTCTGGGGATGATAAAGAGCTATGAGGACAGAGGTAGTCTCAGGCAGTCCATGGTGACATCCCTTGGGACTTCGAGCTCCTCAGGCACTGATCTGTCACAGGCACTTACTAGGGCTCCACGGTGACATTCCAGGAGTCCCCAGGCTGCCAAACAGCCAGGATGTCGCAGACACTCACAGGGGTTCCTGTCATGCGCACAGTGGGAGCTTCAGGCAAAGTTGATTAGAGAAGCTCCCATTGGGTCTTGAGGTGCAGAAAGGACCCCCAACACTCCCCAGAGATTCCAAATCCCCAGGCTTTCCAAACTCCTGTGAGAGGAGCCTGGGAGTGGCTGGATCCAAACCCAGACTTTGTCAAAGGTTCATGTGTAAAAGACTGGACAGGTGGAACTGATCCTTAATGCAATTTGTCCCACAGGATTAACGATGGAAGATAGATTTATATAAATACAGCTATGATTGATTCTGATCATCATTAGACAAAATGATCTTAACCAGAGTTATTTACTCCACAATATAGGAGCAATAACAACTATTAGAATATAGTGCTCTAGGAAGAAATTCTGAAGCAAACAGGGCCTTGTTGGAGTTGTTTGAGCCCACTGAAGGCAGAGCCTCCTGCTCCAGCAGGAATGGCCTTTCCTGTGCCAGGACCAGGGCAGATCCCACTGCAGGAAAAGCCCCAGGCCAGCCCCAACACAGTGAAGGCGTCGGGCACAAGTGCAGAGTGCCGTGGTGGGAGCTGTGCTGGGGAGAGCCTGAGACACCAAAGGCACCTTGGCAGCAGCAGCTGCTGCCAGGGCATGGCCAGAAGCCTCCCTTGGCAAGCCGGCCTGGTGGCCAGCACTGCAGAGCTGCTGCTTCAGGGGGTGATTTCTGGCTGGGCTCTGCCCCACCCCACTGAGTGACCTCAGCACTGACCCTTTCACAGCCGTTGTGCCTGAGCCCTGCAAAGCCCGAAGGTCACCTGTGCCACCCATCCTCTGTCAGCCCCTGGGGCAGGGGGAGGGCAAGGCCAGAGAAGGGGCTGCCTTTGGCTGCTCAATGTGGGGCCCAGCAGAGACCAGGAGTCAAGGGAGTGCATGGAGTCCACTGAGCAGCCCCTTCTCCCACACTGTCCTAGAATGGTTTGGATTGGAAGAGCTCTGCAGTGCTCATCTCATCCAAACCCTCGCCAGAAGCAGGGACATCTTTCACCAGACCAGGCTGTTCAGAGTCCTCTCCCACCTGGACTTGAATGGTTCCAGCTTCCCTGGGAACCTGTCCTGGTGTGTCACCACCCTCATCATCAACAATTTCTTCCCTATCTCTTCTTACTTGAACGTCCCTTCTTTTAGTTTAAAACCACCACCCTTTTTCCTATTGTGATAGGCCCTACTAAAACCTTTGTCCTGGTATTCCCAATGAGCTGGGTTTCCATGGCAACTGCCATGCCAGGTGACCCAGGTGTCCTGTCCCAGTGATGGCTGCCATGGAAACAGTGCCCAGCACTGCCCCTTTCTGTCTGGCTGAGCTGGCCTTTGGCCCTGGCACTGGCCTTTGCTGCTGCTTCCTTGGGGGCTGCCCAGCCAGCGCGGCACAGGGCAGGTGGCCGTGGCACCAGCCCCCAGCAAGGGATCCCCTGTGGCTCTGGGCAGTGACAGCAGCCCTGAGCAAGGGGCTGGAGCAGTGGGGTCAGTGCAGTGTCCATGGCCACAGCCCCTTGCAATGGCCCAGGGCAGGTTGGGATGAGGATCCCCCCTCACAGCCAGCCCAGGGCAGGTTGGGATGAGGATCCCCCCTCACAGCCAGCCCAGGGCAGGTTGGGATGAGGATCCCCCCTCACAGCCAGCCCAGGGCAGGTTGGGATGAGGATCCCCCCTCACAGCCAGCCCAGGCCAGGTTGGGATGAGGATCCCCCTCACAGCCAGCCCAGGGCAGGTTGGGATGAGGATCCCCCCTCTCCCCTCAGCCAGCCCCAGGCCCAGCCAGGCAGGTTGGGATGAGGATCCCCCCTCACAGCCAGCCCAGGGCAGGTTGGGATGAGGATCCCCCCTCACACCCAGCCCAGGGCAGGTTGGGATGAGGATCCCCCCTCACAGCCAGCCCAGGGCAGGTTGGGATGAGGATCCCCCCTCACAGCCAGCCCAGGGCAGGTTGGGATGAGGATCCCCCCTCACAGCCAGCCCAGGGCAGGTTGGGATGAGGATCCCCCCTCACACCCAGCCCAGGGCAGGTTGGGATGAGGATCCCCCCTCACACCCAGCCCAGGGCAGGGCTGCACTGCCCTTCCCCACAGCCTGTCTGCACACAGGCACTTCCAGGGCTCTCTGCATTTTCCTTCCCCTCACTCTTGCCTCACTCACACACCTCCCAACAACCCACTGCGTGCTTTGAGCTGCTTTGAGGAGTTCAAAGGCTGTCTGTCCTTCAGGAGCTGGTCGAATTCTGCCTTCAGCAACTCTGGATTTGTGTTCACTGTAGAACTTCCACTGTGTCTAAAACATTCCTTGCATGGTTCTGTCTTGGGGAAGGGGAACCTCCTTGGAGGCACCTTGGGCTTGGCACACACTTGAGGAGGGTGTCTGTTTTCAGTGGGGAAACTCAAGAGTTTTAGAGTGCTTAAAAAATAAAAGAAAAGGCCTCTTTGCCTGAGTGCAGGCAGCTCTGTGAGCAAAGCAGATGCCAGGTGAGTGAGGAGAGACAGGATGGGGTTGAGGAATGTGGAGCAGGGTTGTCCACACTGGCTCAGACCTCAAGTCAAAGCTTCTCTGAGCAGGCCACACCTCCTGAGGAGAGATCCTGGATCAGTAGCAGTCCCAGAATGCTGCAATCACCTCTTCTCTACAGAGAAAAATACACCGTTTAAAATAGGAAGATGGATTTATCAGAAGCTCTTTGAAATATTTCTCCTGAACTGAAAGAAAAAAGCTTCCTAATGAACAGCACCAGAGCAGAGGGCAATCAAGGCAGAGGCATGGTTTGTCAGGACTGGCTTGATCCTAATGAGCCCCGTGGTGCATTTTGAGCTGAGTCCTTGAACCTCAGGGCCTGAGAAGAGATTTCAGGAACCTTTCCAGGAGTCAAAGTCAGAGCAAAAACCCAAAGTGTCTCGAGGCATTAATGGGTCCCACTGAGGTCCATCCCCAGCACAGGCTCCTCATGGACCCCTTGGAGGAGAGAATTGGAGGCCAGGATTGCACAGAAACCTCTCAGAGCCTCAGTGTGGGAAGGAAAATCCAAAGTACCTTAAAACCTTGAGTATCTCAAAGCATGAATGAGCCCCACTGAGTGTCAATGCAAAGCTCTCAAGGGACTCGTTAAGGTAAATAATTGAAGGCTAGGATTGCACAAACCTCTCTGACACTCCATGGCAAAAAGAAGTACTTAAATTAACCTGAGTACCTTGGAGCATTAATGAGCCCCACTGACAAAGCCTCTCAAGGGCCGAGTTACAGCAGAGAATTGGAGCCATGATTGCACAAACCTCTCAGAGACTCCCAGGCAAAAGCAAAAGCCAAAGTCCTTTGAAAAACCTGCAGTCCCTGGAAGCCCCCCAGGGCCATTCCTGACCAAGGCTCCCCAGGGACTCCTTGCAGCAGATCCTTGAGGCCACTGGGGTGTGGGGGGGATGCTGAGGGCAGGACAAGGGGGTGACAGTGGCCAGCCTTGCTGGGGCTGTGCCAGGAGGCCCCAGGGCCTCAGGACAAGGTGTCTCCTCACAGCCCTTGCTGGCACAGATGCTGCTGTGCCCCAGGGCACCAAGCCTTGGCTTCTCTTTGTCCCCACCTGTCATCACTGCCTCCAATTTCCTGCTCTCCCTGGGGCCTGGGGACACTTTCTCAGTCCTGTCCCTCACTGGGACCCATTAACGCTCTCAGGAACTTTGGAGTTTGATTGTGACTTGGAGTTCTGGACAGGTTTCTGCAGCTCCCTCTCAGGGACTGATGTTCAGGGCTCAGCAGAGAGCCCCAGAGGGTCATTGCAGTGCTTGTGCTGTGTCTGTGCTGCTGAGCTGGGCCGGGCTCCTGGCACAGAGGCAGCTCCTGGCAAGGGCAGCGCTGCAGAGAGACAGCTCTGGCCAGGAGCAGCTCCTGTGCACAGCCCAGCAGGGCTGGGGCACTGCCTGCAGCCAGCCCGGGCACAGCACAGAGGCACCGAGGGCTTAAACTCAGCCTGGCCTGGGAGCACAGAGCAGAGCTCACTCAGGGCTCAGCAGAGCAGAAATCATCCCAGTGCTGGAAACAGTCATTGTCTGGCTGTGGGAAGAGAAGCTGCAGTTGCTGCAGGCATCTCCTGAAGCTGCCACATGCCACAGCTTTCAGGAGCTTCCAGGAGCAGTCTCAGAGCTGCTGCAGTTTGGGGGATGTGGCCCTAGGGCAGAGCTGGCTTTCCTGCTGCAGCATGCCAGGCACAGCCCAAGGCAGCTCCCTGTGCCAGGCTCTGCTGCAGGGCTGAGCAGCCGGGGCTGCAGCCAGGGCTGCCCAGGGCTGTCCTGCAGAGCAGGCTCCTGCAGCCCAGGCCGCTGTGCTGGGCCAGGGACTCTGCTGCCTGCCAGGGGCAGCTCTCAGCCGGCCCGGGGAGCTGCTGCCAGCGCTGGCGGAGAAGCTCTGGGGGGAAGGAGCCACCCTGAGCAGGGCAGCTGCTGCTGCTGCTGCTGCTGCTGAGAGGGGCTGTGTGGGGCAGGGCTGCTCCCTGCTCCACACCAGCCTGGGCACAGCTCTGCAGGACACTTCCCAAAAGAAGGGAAGACAGGGATTGCTGTCAAGATCGGGACCTTTCCTGAGACTCTTTTCAATTTCCAACTTGGAGCAAGGTTGGAAAGTTGGGTGATGACAAAAAGAGTTTTTCTTTTTCTGTGTATTCATTTATTCTTAGCTCTGGAAATTACTATGATATATTTCTATAACTATAATCCTTCATTAACTCTAATACATTCCCAACCCTTTCTCTTCAATTTTAGAACAATGAAATGACCATCTCAACACTTCCCTGAAATATTGTATAGTCTCATTGTCAGGAAGAGGACCTACAAGAAGAACATTTTGTTTTGCAAGCAGAATCTGAGCAGTCATAACATAAAGTGGGGTAAAGAAGCCCTTGGACCAAGTCCAATAGTTTGAGCCAGGAGTGGGTGACTGGGGCAACTGAATCTGCTATTGGATTTTCCTGTTAGATATCCTAATTAATCAACCTTATTCAATGGTTGAAATCAGGGCCTGGGTGTTCCCCATCACCATCAGGACACCTGGAAGCTTCCAATAAATGTTTGTGTTTTACTTTACTCGTCTATCACTTTTGTGAGAGGTTTTTTCTCTTTTGATTAGAGGCAAGAGGGGAATGAGAGAAGCAGAACAGGAGTTGCAATCAGATCCTCACAGAACATTGTGAGTTGAAAGGGACACACCAGGATCATCAAAGTCATGTTGGAACATTTGCTCCAACTCCAGATCTGCACCTTTGGGTGGTCAGTCTCTCTGCTGGGAGCCTCCTAAAGCTCCTTCAGCCCCTCCTCAGCCCATGCACAGCAGCAGCAGCACCTCTGCAGGCCCAGCAGGGCTCTCCTGAGCTGCCCTTGCCCACCTGCACACAGAGCCTGCCCCAGCCAGGGCCCTGCACACAGGCAGGTTTCCGTAGGGCCGGGCCGAGGGCACACAGGGTGGGATGGGCTCTGTGAGCGCTGGCAGGGACAAGGCAGCTGTCAGGAGGAAATGTCCAGGCCCAGGGAGATGCTGAGGGAAGGAGAGGGAGCTGAAGAGAGCAGTGCTGGGGGCACGAGGGCACTGTTGGTGTGTGGGAGGTGCCGTGCACAGCTGGGCACAGGAACAGTGTCCTGAGTGCCCGGCTGTCCCTGCCCTGCCCTCTCAGGCAGGCACAGCACCACAACATCTTCTCTTCTTTCTGCACTCCCCTGATACTGTCACTGTGATCTGGGGCTCTCAGGGAGGCTCTGGCATTTGCAGCAGCTGAGTCAGGCAGTGGCCTTGGGATTCCTGCCAGGCAGGGCTGTCCATGGCAATGGGGTGTCCAAGCTTCCCTGGCACCTGTGGGGCTGTGGGCAAAGCAGTCCATGGCAAAGGGGAATGAGCTGAGCCTCCCTCCCTGAGATCCCATCATGGGCACCCCCAGGGATCTCCTTGCTGTGTCCTCCCAAGCTCTGAGCTGCCCTCCTGCCTGCAAATCTGTGCCACAGCCTCTCGCAGTTCCCTGAATGTCCCACGGGGAAGGGCAGAGATGCCTCAGCTGAGGAAATGCTGTTGGGTTTGCCAAGGGAGCCGTGAGTGTCCTTGGCAGAAGGGGGTGCTGAGACCTTGCTCAGACACCTTCAGAGAGGGGGAGACATTCAGGGCTCCCTCTGCTCTGGGCAGGCTCTGCTTTATCCCAGGGTGACCTGGGAGTGTGACTGTGCTCTAATTGCAGCCAAAGGTGCAAACCCAGGGCACTTGGCAACAAGCCCATGCAGCCCCTCACCTTCCCTCAGCCACAGGGAATCCTTTGCCTCTCCCCTCTCTCAGCGGCAAACTCGGAGTGCAGGAGAAATGCTGGGGATTTCTGACCTCACAGAACCAGGAATGATGTGTGGGTAGGGAAAATATTCCCTCCATCTCCTCCCTGCCCTCCATGACCTTTCGACCTGGGAGTGCAGCTGCTCAAATGCCTTTCTGCAATAGGAGCCATTCCACTGACAAATCCTGAAGATGCAGCCTTGTCCCTCTGCCACACGGCCACAAACCCAGGACAGTGGGGCAGGGATGGCTCCTGGAGAGCCCCCACGCACAGGCCTGGCTGCTCCTGGCACACTCAGACAGCACAGCTGGAGCTCAGGCAGGGCCCTGGCTGAAGGTTTTCCCAGAGCAGGACCAAGGGTGGGTGAGTCCCAGCGGGACAGTCTGCAGGGAATGGCCCAGCTTTGGCTCAGAGCAGCCTCTCCTGACTTGTCCCTGTCCTTTATCCATCAAAAGGTGCCCATGGCCAGAGACAGCAAATGTCCAACAGCAGCTCCATCAGCCACTTCCTCCTGCTGCCCTTGGCAGGCATGCGGCAGCTGCAGCTCCTGCACTTCTGCCTCTTCCTGGGCATCTCCCTGGCTGCCCTCCTGGGCAACGGCCTCAGCAGCAGCGCCGGAGCCTGCGGCCACCTCCTGCACACCCCCATCTTCTTCTTCCTGCTCAGCCTGGCCCTCAGCCACCTGGGCTCCATCTGCACCACTGTCCCCAAAGCCATGCACAATTCCCTCTGGGCCACCAGGCACATCTCCTACTCAGCATGTGCTGCACAGCTCTTGTTCCTTCTGTTCTTCATTGCAGCAGAGTATTCTCTCCTGACCATCGTTTGCTACCAGTGCCCCGTGTCCATGTGCAAAGCCCTGCTCTACGGGACCCTCGTGGGCAGCAGAGCTTGTGCCCACATGGCAGCAGCTGCCTGGGCCAGTGCCTTTCTCACTGCTCTGCTGCACACGGCCAGTACATTTTCCCTGCCCTTGTGCCAGGGCAATGCCCTGGGCCAGTTCTTCTCTGAATTACCCCAGATCCTCAAGCTCTCCTGCTCTCACTCCAAACTCAGGGAACTTGGGGGCATTATGTTTTCCATCTCTTTAGCATTTAGTTGTTTTGTGTTCATTGTTTTCCCCTACGTGCAAATCTTCATGGCTGTGCTGAGGATCCCCTCTGAGCAGGAATGGCACAAAGCCTTTTCCACATCTCCCTCATGTGGCTGTGGTCTCCCTGTTTATCAGCACTGTCACATTTGCCTGCCTGAAGCCTCCCTCCATCTCCTCCCCATCCCTGGATCTGGCACTGTCAGTTTTGTACTCGGTGATGCCCCCAGTCCTGAACCCCCTCATCTACAGCCTCAGGAACCAGGAGCTCAAGGCTGCAGTGTGGACATTGATGACTGCATGGTTTCGGAAACATTAAACTGCTGGCCAATTCCTGCAAATCACTTGTAATAAAGGTAATCTTTGATAGTTCTTGTTGATTTGGTTGTGGGAGTTTTTTTCTTTGTTTTAGTTTTTTCATGTTGTCAACAAAGAAAAGCCATGTTTGTGCCATTTCTCCTTTTGTTTCTCTCCATCTTCACAGTGGCGACAGACTGTGTCAATGAGGAGCCATGCTCTCAGTGGCTTTCAAGGAACTAAAGGATCTCCCTGGGAAGTTTTCACCAGAGATGCCCCTCTTTTTTTCCCTTCTCTGGAGCTGCAGCAGCCATGTCTGTGTGCAGAGGTGGGGGCAGATGAGGGCTGGCACAGCAGCTCTGCTCCTGCTGGCCACACTATCCTGATCCAGGCCAGGTGCCATTGGCCTTCTTGGCCGCCAGGGCACACTGCTGGCTCATGTCCAGCCTGCTGTCCATCAGTGCCCCCAGGTCCCTTTCTGCCTGGCACTGTCCAGCCCCTCTGTCCCCAGCCTGTAGCGCTGCAGGGGTTGTTGTGGCCAAAGTGCAGGATCTGGCACTTGGATTTGTTAAACCTCACATTGTTGGATTCAGTCCCCGCATCAACCTGTCCAGGTCCCTCTGCAGAGCCCTCCTACCCTCCAGCAGATCCACACTCTCCCCCACCCCAGTTTGGTGTCTACTGCAAAGATGTCCTTGGTTCCATGGGGTCCCTCAGTGTCACAATGGCCCCTTGGTTCCATGAGACCCCACAGTGTCACAGTGATCTCCATGGTTCTACAAGGCCCCACAGAGTAACAATGGACTCCTTGGTTCCCTGGGGCTTCACAGTGTCACAATGCTCTCCATGGTTCCACAGTTTCACAGTGTCCCCTTGGTTCCATGGAGCCCCAAAATGTGACAATGGGCCTTTGGTTCCATGGGGCTTCACAGTGTCACAATGGCCCCATGGTTCCATCAGGTCCCGCACTGTCACAATGGTCTCTGTGGTTCCACAAGCCCCCCCAGTGTCACAATGGACTCCTTGTTTCCACAAGGCCACTCAGTGTCACAACGGTCTCCTAGATTCCTTGAGGTCCCACAGTGTCACAGTGTCCCCTTGGTCACATGAGGCCACTGTGTGGCAGAGTGCCACAATGCTCTCCTTGGTTGCACCGTGTCACAATGGAGGCCTGGCTGCACAAGATCCTGCGGTGTCACAGTGCACCTTTGGTTCCATGAGGCCCCTGGTATCCCAAAGGCCCCTTGGTTCTCTGGGGCACCACAGTGTCACAATGTCCCCTTGATTCCATGGGGCACCACAGTGTCACAATTGTTCCCTTAGGTCCATCAGTCCCTGCAGTGTCACAATGTCCCCTTGGTTACACAAGGCCTCGCAGTGTCACAATGGCCTCTGCGGTTCCACGAGTACCCAGAGTGTCACACTGGACTCCCTGGTTCCATTTGGCCCCACAGTGTCACAATGGACCCCTGGCTCTGTGGGGCCGTGCAGTGTCACCATGGTCCTCTTAGTTCCCTGAGGCCCCGCAGTGTCACAGTGGCCCCTCGTTTGCCCACAGTGTCCCAACCAGCACGGAATGACAGAATCCAATAGGTTGGAAAGGACCTTTGAGACCATCAAGTCCAACCAATGCCCTAATGCCACCTTGTCACCCAGACCATGCCACTAAGTGCCACTGGAGAGGGACAGGGACTCCATCACCTCCCTGGGCAGCCCATTCCCATTCCCAAGCACCATTTCTGTGAAGAACTTCATCATGTCCAGCCTAAACCTGCGTGGTGCAGCTTAAGGCTGTGTCTTCTTGTCCTGTCACTGGCTGTCCAGGAGAAGAGCGCGACCCCCACGTGGCTGCACCCTCCTGTCAGGGAGCTGTAGAGAGTGATGAGGTCTGCCCTGAGCCTCCTCTTCTCCAGGATAAACAACCGCAGCTCCCTCAGCTGTTCCTCACAGGACTTGTGCTCCAGACCCTTCACCACTCTTGTTGTCCTTCTCTGGACATGCCCCAGAGAAGGGACACACCCCAGCACCTTCTCTGGGCACAGCCCAGCATCTCAACATCCTTCTTAAACTGAGGGGCCCACAACTGGACACAGCACTCGAGGTGTGGCCTCACCAGTGCTGAGCACAGGGCAAAAATCTTGTGCATCCAGGCCTCCAGTGTGACACAGTGCAACCAAGGAAGAGCAGATGTGTCATCTGCAAATTTGCTGATGCTGGACTCAATCCCCTCATCCAGATCATCAATGAAGATATTGAAATCCACACTGGCTGGGTCTGAGCCCTCGGCCATCCTGTAGGTGCCGTGTGATGGCACTCAAGGTGATCTGTTCCGTAACCTTGCCAGGCTCCGAGGTCAGGCTGACAGGCCTGGAGTTGCCCAGATCCTCCTTCCAGCCCTTCTTGGGGCTGGGCTGGACACCTCCAGGCACCTGAGACCTCCCT